>JARVGV010000412.1:18200121-18210557 GCA_031762435.1 Hypsolebias longignatus | reverse complement strand
GGCAGGATGGATCCGATACCCGATATGTAAATTATGCTGGTATCGGAAGCCGATACCGATACTGGATCGGATCGGCCCCATCCCTAGTAATGATGTTTCTTGTTTGAACAAAAGACGGGTGTTCTTGTTTCCCATTTTTCATAGCATCTTTTTTTTGTTGTTGCTGTAACTTAGTTTTGTTTTGGGATTATCTTTTAGCAGAGATGTCTTATTCCAGTGTGATTTTTTTAACCTTGTTTGTTTACAAGTTTGCATGTTATGCAAAAGGTTGCAATGATATAGGAAGTTTTTTTTTCACTAGAAGATAACAGCAATGATTAAAAAATACAGTCTAACTGGAATTGCAGTGTTTTTGTGTGTTACTGTACAATCTTAACATATACTTTTTTTTTACTTGCTCTTATTTCTAAAGGTTTAAATGCATTTTGCACTAGTGACAACTATCTGCATCTGCTTAAAGTGGTGAGACGTTGCATATGTCACTCATAATTTAAAGTGAGCAGCATGAAGCACATGTTTTCTTATTTTAGGCATCTTTCATCTTTATCTGGCCTAACAGTGTTCTCAGACTTCCTACAGTACTGTTGCTGACTTTTTGTTATTGAAAAAAAAAAACTGTCAAGTACTGTGAGTTGATCTCTACTCCATTTTCATAAAATATGATCTGAGAACCTGTAATGTGTGATTTATTATCCAGGAGTTAAAAACTATAACCTGCACCTGAGAGAGTGTACAGTTCTCCTGGTAAGATTTCAAAGCTGCACTCATCTATCACGTGCAGCGCACACTAGCACAGACAGGTAACACAAACAGGCCTTTTGGTAATGAAGAGCTTGCAGTTCATCAAAACAGCATCTGATATTGAAACCTGAAACTGATTATCTTTATAGGCACTAAATGTGTGCTTTTTGGCTCAGTTGTGTTTTGATTGAACTTTTATAAACTAACTCCTACATAAGAGCTCATGTTTCCTTTAATTTCATTCAGCTCTTATTTTGTACTGCACAGGATCAGAGAGCATGCTCACAGCACGTGAGAGTCGTTCATCATAACAAAACATTTTTCCCTTTCCCAAGGATTACCTTGGATTTTTTTTATTTTATTTTGCTTCTAAAAAATTATTTTAAATTGCATTGTTTACAGCTGTAATTTAAATTATGATGATTAAGTAGTATAAACATCATACTTGTATTTCACAAGTGATTCTCGTCAGTTATATAGATGTAGTGTCAGATTTTAAAGGCAAAGGATTCTTGACAAAGTATCTACTGATTAAATGGAAAATTTTATCCCTAACGCTGTACCTTTTCCCACAGTGTGTCTGAATGATAAAATTATATTTCAGCTGATGACTGCATTAATGTTATGAGTAAGCTTCAAATGCAGGAAAGCATGAGAGCTAAAAAAAAAAAACGTGTTACAGCTAATTAAGCCTAACTAAATTAGATTTAGTTATTTGAAAGTCAATCAAAACCAAAAACTGAAAGTGTCACGATCCGCGCATTTTGGCTATTTGTGTCTTGGATCAGACTTAGATTATTCCCCTTTGGTGTAACTTATTGTTTTGTTTTCTGTGTCTTGGGATTCTTGTGTCTACCTGATCATTCTTATGTTCAGTTTTATTCTCAGTTTATATCTGTACCAGCCAGTGCCGTTAGATTTGTTTTAGTGTTGTGTTTTGTTCAGCTCCTAGTGTTCCCTGACAGTTCCCGTTTGATCCTCAGTCAGCTTCCACAGTGTTTGTTTGTCAGTCTGCCACTCTCACCTGTCTCCAATCTGTTCAGTTGTTTCCAATACCTCATCTGCTCTTTATATTCAGTCTCCAGTCTTCACCATATCAGCTGTTCATTACTGGCCTACATGCCACTAATCTTCAGTCTTCCTTGTGCTAATTTTTTGCTGCCACAACAGCCTTTTGTTTTTGTTTATTAAAACTTTTTTTTAAAATTCAAGTTCCTTTTGTTGGTCTGCATTTTTGGGTCCAAATCCTCCACCGACCTTGATAGAAAGTCTAAATTGAAATACTGGACACTGTAGTTCTAAAAGATATAGCGGAAGAAGTAAATTTGAGCGGGGTGGTAATTAACATGTGTGTTTGATGATGAGAGAAAGGGATAGAAAAAAAAAGTAGGGAAAGGTACACTGCCACCCAAAAAAAGGAAAATACAGTACAGTACTGTACAGTAGTTGCAAAAAAGACAAGTTTTCAAACACGTAACTTTTGATTAAAGAGAGAGGAATGGAACAATGTCTGTTCAAGATGTAAAAACTATAAAAAGCTAGGCGTGAAGCATGGGGCAAACTTATGATAGCCCTGTGATACTCAAGAACAAACAAGGCTTTCTGCAAAAAATGACGAGCGAGAACATGCAAAGAGCCTCAAACAAAAACAGAAACAACTATCAAACACGTGCAGATGCAGCACACAGAAGTGGTATAGTATAATTTTTTGTGTGCTCCTAAGGTTTTGTTAGAACATGGGTTTTAATGATTCTGCATGACTAAATGCAATATCTTATGTCAAGTAAGCCTTGTTATTTTACTGCATCAGCTCTGTTAGTGAGAGACCTTCACATTGCATTGTGGTGATTTCTTTTCTGTCAGTTAGCTGCTGCCTCCTCCTCCCCTGTAAAATGAAAAGTCTCTGCTCTGACAGCCTTTCAGTTGTCATCAAGACCTATCATAACAAATCCACCAGTCTTTTCAAAGGCCTCTGATTTGCAAATCATCAGGAGGGTTTATTGTTTGTTGAGTCTGCTAGAGGAACTCTTCACAAGATTTGGTCTTGCTTCTAATTTCACATTTACTTTGTACCTGCCTTCCTTCTTTTCTGCAAAGTCTGCAAAGGATCTAGTGATATGCATTCATTGTTTTAGTGCTACAGGCATAAAAAGTTTAGATCCTGATTGTATCAAAAGCTCTTTTGCACTCACCTTTGCCTTCAGAGCTATGCACAAGTGTAATTAGTGTCTCCATACACTGTGCTCACCCATGCTGTGAGTTGGGCAGTTTGTCAAATCACTTTGGGTTGCACGCAGTGAACTAGAGCTAAACCTCCTCCTCTGTGGCTCACCCGGGGGTCCCACAGGTGTATCAGACCCCTGGCTCCTGTCTCCACGGTGGTCCTTCTTTGTCTTTTCTCATCTGCCCATTGCATCCTTCTACTTTCCTCTGTCGTTTTAAAGTTTGTGAGAAACGGGATATGTACAGAAACATGTCAAGTTGAGCAGTGAAACAATGACCAGCACCAACATTGATGAAGAAATATTTTTCTTGTGTTTTGGCAGAATATTTTGATTTTATAACTAACAGGCATTTGTTATGTTGAATGATCACCATACCTTAACTGATTGGTTGAGCTTTTGGAATTTAACAAAATCAATATGATTAGTAACAACAGATTAAATGTCTGATGAATGAAAAAAATGGGATCAGCAACTGCTTTCTGGTCAAATAGTCCTGCTGTACCTTTGAACATAGATTTACAAATCAAATTTAGGGAGTTAATATACCGACTGGAGACTAGCTTCGCTGTGAGATTCAACAATTAAAAAAAATGAACATCAGTTCTGTCAGACCCACTACAGCAGTGAACATTCTGTCCATTGTTGTGCTTTAATGGTGTGGAACAGAGTGATGAGTAGACTGTTAGCTCCTGTTGCACGCTTCATTACCTTTGTGCGATTGTGTAAATTTGTGTGTAAGTGTGGTAGTGTGTTGTTTTTGGTCCATTCACATACTTTCAACCCCTGAAATGGAGAGTGGCACTGTTTGTGTCCCTGGATGAAGTGTACATAAAGTTACCACTTACAGACGTGTTGTTTTTTTTCCTTTAACTGGCATTGACATGGTGAAAGGACTAATATTTGACATGTTTAATCTGTAATTGCACCAATGCTTTTGTTTGGTTTAATGCTTTTGTGCTCAGCATGAAGGGTACTTTGACTGATTAGTCAAGCTATTCAAATTAATTAGTTATAAATTTTGTTTATATTTGTGTGTCATTAATTGATTCGGGTAAGAAGGAAACGGTATAGATCAATTTTAATAAACTTCTTTATCTATTCATTAGTTTAAAGTGGTCCTGGTTTTACTAACAGTGACTTTATCCAGAGTGAGTTTGTGCAGGATTGAGTTTGTGTCATCTTTTCACTCTTTAATCTCTGACATAGAGCTGCTAATGCAAAGTTCACTTTAAAAACAGCTTTTTCGTACAGCTTATGCTCATGTCCTTCCTCTACTCATGTTTCTTGAAGCTTGTCTTGTCCTCTCTGTCTGGCACAAACCTCCTGATGATGACGCAGGAAGAGCAGAGGAGAGAAAACTGGGTAGAACTGGAAGCAGAATTTGAAACAAGGAGTGTATTGTTTCACAAAAAAAAAAAAAAAAAAACAGCAGTAAGAATAAATTGTCTTTTTTATAAGTTACCGTACATAGGCTAAAAAAATGCTGTTTTCTGAAATGATGCTATTTTTGTTGCAGAAAAGTAAAAAAAAAAAAAAATACAGAAAGCATAATTGCAGCTACTCTTAGTTTATCTTGAACTAATGAAGTCCTTGTGTGGACACATTCACACTTCCAGGATCATTTGTATGGTTAGTGAGAACACACAACGCTGAATTCTTGTTTAAGCCAGACAACACCCTCACTAGATTACTGACCCTCTGAACTTACAGAAAAACACGTGGACAGGATGGAGACGAATAAAAACATGAAACGTGTGTGGGACAGTCAGGGAGTGTTTGGATCTGTTCATTAGTACACACCATTTGGTCAGAACAGAAGTCCATGCTGAGGACTGGGGAGAGTGACGTTTTCTGTTCTGTTATCTGATTATTCACTTGGATGTGTGAGGAGTGCAGGCAGGAGCGGCAGCTTGCACACAGACATCAGAACTGCTGTGCACAAATGCAAGTGACTGAGGCACACAGTTGCTTTCTGACCAACTTGCGATGCTCAGTGTCCGGTTGTCATAGTGACGGAGGGTAGCAAGAGGAGCTTGCTCATTGCGCCTCCCGATTGTGAGTGAGAGAGAGAGATAGAGATAGAGCCAAACAGAGGGTAGAAAGCAGCGACACAGAGTTGCGCAGCAGTGATGGAGAGACAGGCTTTTTGCTGCCATCAGTGTTTTCATCAGTAGACTTGTGCTGCTGTGTCGAGGGTTATTGGAGACATTTCGCCACTTCCTTTCTTTGTCTCACAACTTGGATTGTCTGCCTGAATTCTCTGCTGGCATCTTGAATGAGAAGATGCTGATGCTCGCTGACACGTGTGCCAGGTGTGTGTGAGATGGGAACCTGCGTGTGATGATTTCTATGCTCACTTGGAGACTTGCAGTTTGACTCAATGCTTGGGAACTCTGCCAGGCTGAGGGACACATAGCAGGCCTGACCAAGGGCCCTACATGCCATGGTAAATAACTCTGATTACTAACTTAACTTGGAGCTAGCCTCTTGGAGTTAACCTGTGCATTATCTTTAACTTTGCTACAGTTTTGCTTTTAAATACTTTTTCAGCAGCATGATAGCAGTGCGTGCTAGGTAGTGACTCTGCCTTTCTATTGTGTCTAGTGTAAGAAGGGAAAGAAGCGTGGTTATATGCATATGTTTATTTCCGTTCTCTTCAGGATGCAGTGTTTTACCTGATCGCAAGCGTTGCTGTCCTAATTTAGCTGAGTGTGTGAGCTCTCGTCTTCTTCAGTCTGTCAATGCATGTGTTAGAGTGATTATAACCACATGTACACATAACTTTTTTAGTGAGTTAATCACATGAGTACTAGGAGATGGTGTTTGGTACTCACCTCATACGTACCATAAGTGCAGTCTTCTGCACTGTCCTCCTCAGTGTTGCCCCCATTGTCCTTTGCTTCAGCTTCCTGCATGGTAAATGATAAAGATGCTGCAGACGCACTTCCCTGTCCTTGGTTGAGTCTCCGATTAGCTGTCTCCATCCACAGGTCAGCAGCTGGTTTTGGGTAAAATGTGGTGGTCTGCATTGACAGGTGCTCCAGGGATGAGAGACGAGCACGTGACAGACGAGATCTGTACTTGGTTTTTATTATGTTGACATATGAGAATACTTTCTCACAATCTGCACTGCTTAGAGGCAGTGTAAGAGACAGTTAACCACCTTGTTGTTGTTGGAGTAAGCATCTGGGTTACTTGTATTTACTATTTGGACCGTCATACACAGCAGAGGAACCCAGGTGTTTTCCTGCCTCCTTTAAGCACATCCATTCTGTCACAGAGTTGTCTGTCAAGTTGTAAGGTAGCCTCATATTTCTTGAGAATGCTGCAAACTGTTGTGTTTCCAAAACTGGAGCATTTTCTGAGGCCACATTGAAGGATCAAGTACTACTAAGCAATGATTGCATGACTTGATGGAGTCATATCTGATTTCAAACTCTTTAATTAACCTCCTGGGTAAGTTTGTCTCGTCTGTGTCAGCATCAGCAATAGGGGCTGTTTACACGGCGTGTATTTTGAGTGAAACTGCACCTTTTTCTCTGCGATTCTGCTGATCATTTACACAACATCACTGGCCCCCCTCTTTGAATCCAGAGGTTTCTGAACCCACCTTTCAGAGTGGAGGTTTTTTGCTGACACCCCCCCCCCCCCCCGTTCATAACATAACCATCTCCCGCTGAGACTTTGTGTTTAACCTCACATGCAGACGCGGACAGACGGCATTTCTATCAACATGGCGGCGGACACACACCACTTTCTGAACTACGACTGATGGAATATATTTTTAATCACATAATCTACGTCAGAATGTACAAAGTAGCTGCTGTGACCAGCATCTGTGTTGGAAGAGACTCCAGCCGGATCCAGTATCGCTGTTTATTGAACAAGGCAGGTGGATATTTCACGTGTCGTGCTGCACTATAACTTACAAAATGTGCTAAATAATAACAGCTTAACAATAATAAACAGTATTAATGTTAGCGTGGGAGATATATAATGAAGTTATCTGAGCTAAATGAAGCTGTCTGGACTCATACAAAACATGTTGTGTGTTATTAAAGTTG
Source organism: Hypsolebias longignatus (assembly GCA_031762435.1). Taxonomy (NCBI): domain Eukaryota; kingdom Metazoa; phylum Chordata; class Actinopteri; order Cyprinodontiformes; family Rivulidae; genus Hypsolebias; species Hypsolebias longignatus. The sequence goes on along the minus strand of JARVGV010000412.1, from coordinate 18,203,527 downwards.
AAAATTAAGACATCAGGTTTATTATTTATTTATTCAACACCACAAACTGTATGTCACACAAACACTGATAATTAAACTAAACACACTATTAATAACAAGTTAACCGAACTGTAAACTGCATTAATGAACTGGACTCTGCTCTGTTTTTATCCTGGAATCTGGATACTGGCGACATGTTGTTCATCTGGCTCATTCAGGCTGTCACTCCTTTGCTTAATGCAGCTTAAAACATTGAATGGTTTGGAAAAATGAAATAAGGGTCATTTTACATGAATAGTTCAGCCAACATCCAACTTCTCTCTCTTCGACGTCCTGCTGCAGGTCACACCTGGACAGAGCCTCGTTCAAAACCGGTCCGCCCGATGAGAACAGCTTCTCCTCGCAGGGAAAATAAAAAATAAAAACTCGGTTGTTGTGTGATCGAAGTAAACACGAGCAAACATTATTAAGAACGTTGATGTAAATCAGCACGGAGTAAAGTCTGACATCATCCTTGTCGACATGGTTCTGGTCCACTCAGCGACCGGTGTAGAACAGTTAGATGAAACGATCCCAGTTGGCGTCAAATCTGTCGACTCTTATCCAAAATCCATCTTTATCTTGTTGTTAAGTTGTTGTTAGCTGAACTTTTAGCCCAGAGGAAAGTCCTTACAGGGAGCAGACTGAGGCAGCACGCATGCGTATTAGGTGAATGTCCAAATTTCACAGCGCCAACTTATGACCCGGCATGGTGTACCGTAACTACAATGGATTCAAGAGGGCGGGGGAGATTCCTCCAGATGCATGTAAATACAGAATTCATCCGTGTCACCGTGGATATTTCCGCTAATTAACATACAAAAAAACCCCTACATTTACCCCCACTGTGTCTGTGTAAATAGGGCCTTAGAAACACTGTAGTGGGCTTCACCATCAAGCAGAAGTGTGAACTGTCCAATCGACATTAATTCGTCCTCACATTCTCCAGTGGTCAGCTTTTGCTTCTGAAACCTGATAGATGTGGTCTTCAAAATGTTGCCAATAGCTATGTTTACATGGACATAAGTAACTGGATCAAACGGCCGTTCGGAATAAAAATGCGTCATGTAAACACCCCGTTTCGGTGATTTTTTTTGTTTATTCAGCGTGATCCAAAATAATTTGTGATCAGAATGAAACGGGTGGTTTACGCCGATTCATAACCTGAAAGGTGCGCATGTAAACACTTGATATGTTCATTTTTTTCTGATTGTGAAAAACTGACCAGACTGCGCATGTGCGGCCTTTGTCATTTCCGCCTGGCTAATGCTAATAAAATTAGCGTGTCGGGGAAGCAAAACTGGTCACAATATTTCTACTAGAAACTTTGAAAGAGCTCAAAATGATCTGTATTACCTGTAACCCAGTCAGGGAGTGCAGAAACGTCTCCACCATCATTAAAACCTGTCGCGGGTCCATTTTGGGGTGTTCAGTTTTGTTTACATTCATCCCAGAAGTAAACCGGAATAGAACTTCTTCTTCTGTGTTTTTTTTTTAAGGAGACTTCACCACTCTGCATGTCAGTACTTCTGTTCAGAACAAAGCCTGCTGCATGCAAACGCTTGTCATGAACAGATTGCGCCCATGTAAACGATACATTTGAATTATTTAATCTGAAAACATTTCGATCTGGTCAAAAAAAATTGTGCATGTAAACATAGCTAATGTCAAGCATGTTTCACTGAAAATACTCTGTGCGGATTTGCTGCAAGTAACTGTTATCACTCGTAACCAGTTGCATTTTAATGATAGCAATAGTCTGATATACTTATTAGTATCCCATGCCTCCATGCAGATCATCTTATTTTATGAAACTTACCCAGTTTCACTAAGGCGATCACATTTTCTTCACACAGCTTCTTCAGCGCAGCAGTTTTTTGTTGTTGTTTTTTTTGTTCACCTTTTTGTAAATAAAACTGCAGCAGTTTGACCACAGAGCGATTAAATGTCTCACAGTAAAGAATGTTGCAATCAGCTGATTTTGTGCAATTCTCCACATTCTTTGTGTGTGTGTGTGTGTGTGTGCGTGCGTGCGTGCGTGCGTGCGTGCGTGCATGTGTGTGTGTGTGCAAATAGTAAATGGACTATATAGCACCTTTCTGTTATCAAGATACTCAAAGCGTTTTACACTACAGTCTGTCCTCATACATTTACCCGTTCATACATCACTCTACCATATCTCTACAAAGATTAATCAGTGCTTTAGATCACATTCATCAATGGGACACACATCAAACGCAATGAGGGGTTCAGTCTTGCCCAGGGACATTTCAGCATGTGACTGCTGTTGGAATCAAACCTCCAATTCTCCATTGGAGGACGACTGCTCTAACCACTCAGCCACAGCTGCCCAGTGCAGTGCACAGAATATGCACACAAGCTTCTCCAATTGCAGCAAGTTAACTGGGTTTTGGCTTTAACACTGTTGTCAAGGCTTTGGTGCTTTTATTATGTACTTATGCTAATGGGTTAATCAAGCTTGCAGTCAATAATTAATCACCTGCAGAGAGTGCAGTATTTGAAACAACATTCAGCCACATCAAGCCTTTTATTTCTTTTTTGTTTTTCAATTTTGATGGGAGGACAATAACTGGTTGCTTTGTCTTCTATTTGCTTTGTAAATAATTTACAGTTTATGTGTGTTATTACATCTCTGACTTGCTTAACTTTGCATAGGTTGGATGTTTAAAAGAACGTTTGGACAACTTCATTCTTTTCCACTTTTGAGGGAAATATTTACAGATTTATTTATTTATTTATTTTTGTCTTCCTTTTTGTCACATTTTTACTTTCCATCTCAAACATCTTGCCTCTGTTTTTACAGGAAGAATGCAAGCAGATTATGGCACGCCAGAAATCTAACAGCCAGTCAGACTCACACGATGATGAAATTTCTCCTCCTCCACCAAATCCTGTCGTCAAGGCCCGCCGTCGCAGGGGAGGAGTCAGCGCCGAAGTGTATACTGAGGAGGATGCTGTCAGCTACGTACGGAAGGTCTGTTTATCCAGTAGATGAAATTCTTCAATTACTGTCCTGTAGTTTCAACATCAAGCAGTAATGATGGTTATTGTTTGCTCTGAAGAAAACTTCATGCATCACGATAGAGATGATCCAAGTACACTATTGTGTGACATACTCAAGTTTAAAGAGGATTCATTTAAACCAAGAATTCAATAATATTTCATGTTTTAAAGCATCTGGTTACATACACTGCTGCTTTAGAACTTGAACATGTTACTGTTTTCATGCAATGCTAGTACAGATAGTCACCGATTTACGAACGAGATCCGTTCCTGCGGCGCGTTCGTATCTCAATTTGCCGTAAGTCGGAGCTCAACCCACGTGGCGGCCGTAACTCCGGATTTTCGGCCGTAACTCGGAGCGCTA
>JARVGV010000412.1:18167285-18192264 GCA_031762435.1 Hypsolebias longignatus | reverse complement strand
CAAGGTACTAACGTGGACACTGGACTGCTACAAGTACCTGGAGGTCCACCTAGACAATAAACCAGACTGGACAGTTAACACAAACGCCCTCTACAAGAAAGGGCAGAGTTGTTCTTTTCTTCTGAGGAGACTCAGGCCTTTACATGTCTGTAGGACCATGCTGCTGATGTTTTACCACTTGTTGGTCTCTAGCACCATCTTCTATGCTGTGGTGTGCTGGGGCAGGAGGGTGAAGAAAGTTGGTGCCAACAGGCTCGATAAACTCATCAAGAGAGCTGGCTCAGTTCTGGGAGTGGAACTGCAGTCTCTGAAAGAGGTGTCTGAGGAAACTGCTCCATATCCTGAACAACACATCACACCCCCTGCATGACACACTGGACTCTTACCACAGCACATTCAGTCGTAGACTGAGACCACCAAGGTGCTCCACAGAGCGTCACAGGAAGTCCTTCCTCCATGTGGCTATCATACTTTTCAATTCTTCCCCCTTTCTACACATAAGACAATAAAATTAATCCTGCACCACAGTAAACACTTTAATGTTTCTGTCGGCACCTGACCTGTTTTAGAATTTAATTGCTGACATTTTTATATTCTGTTAGTTTTTATATTCTCTGTTATTTTTAATATCTTGTATGATTCATTGTATATATTCCTTGTGTATATTTCTGACTCAAAATATTACCTTGGTATTTACTTTGTAATTTATTCTTTTAATTTGACATCTCAAGATTTGACATGTTATTGTATTATTATCAAGATTTTATTGAGCAAGGTAATAAAGCAAGTGTGTTATAATGCCACGAAACATGGTGCTACAAGTTGTTCAACACTGTTCAGTCCAAACTCTGTGTGAAAGATTAATCTTTTTACAGTTGAACAGGCCTTTTCTGTCAAATGTCAGCTATTGAATGTCAGCTATTTCTTTTCCCTGTGTGCACCCAATGCACCATTACCTCATTGCTCTAAGTGCTGCTTTTTACAAACATGCACATACAGTAGGTTCATTCAAGTACAGTATGAAGTTTGATCAGTTCATCAGGGGATATGGCCTTCAATTATCTTCTTTTAGTAACTTACCGGTACTCATCCTTTCCTTTGTTTCTGCTCCCTTTATCTCCGTCCTTCTCAGTTTCAGAATGGATTTGTGTTTGAGCGGGTATGTGTATGCCATGTTGTCTAAACACCTCTCAGGTTTAAACACCAACAAAGGGTAATTTGCATCCTGAACTCAAATGCTTATCTTGTTCTAGTTCTTGTCATCTGCAAGGTGGGAATGATGGGTGGGGAGGTTGTGAGGATAAAAGAGAAGGAAAAACATGGCCTAAGGAAAGCGGCATTCCTTGTGATGTTTAGCAACGTGTCAGGATACGTGTGCATATGTGTGCTTAAAAGACATAAAATTAAAGGGTATGGCGTTGGGCACATGTCCAAAATTTACTAGATTATTTTGTTTTATATGTTTAGTGTACATTTTTGTGCATTAAATAGAAGTTCTTATTTGTAAATTTTTATAATTGTGAAGGAGATACGTCTCTTATTTACTCTCACTGCAGTGACATGTCTGCTGCAGTACATCAGGGAGGCAGAGGCTCAGTCCTGTCAGCGCCTGATTCAACCTGACCCTTCGCTTTAAGTGGAGGATGAACTCTCTTTTTTTCAGCTCTGGAGCAAGAAACAGAGAGGTGGACCTTAGTAAAGTGTGAAAATCCCAGATTGCAGAAAATGTGATCTAAAGTGACAGCATGAGGGAAACCAGCTGAAATAAAGGGTGGGGGTGGGGGGTTTGCAAAGTTAGGCAGCAATGCAACAGGTTAATCACTTGACTGAGAAAACGTGAGAAGTGATGGAAGGATGAGAAGAGCAGCAGGATCAGGCTTGTTTATGATGTTTTTAGGCTGATATTACTGCTTCACCAGCAGGTGGTGTGCGTTGGGTTATCATCTAGGGATGTAAAACAGTTTTGTCACACTTTATAGAGATTGATTGCATTAAAAAAGAAGACCACCAATGTAGTTTGAAGTTTAGAGCGTGCAAGTCTACTAGTTCCAAATTAAGTGTTCAAAATTATTCATAAATCAATACAGAAGGAAAAAAAATACTAGATGCAATACCATGTATGAATTTGGTCTAGTGTCAGCGTTAATACCATGCAATAATTTAAAAATATTGTAACTAAGGATTGTAGAAAGATTCAAGTTAAATACATTTAACATCAAGGTGTAGAGGAAATACAGTATTTGACATTTGAATAATTTTTCTTTATTCTCGTATCTTTGAAACAGAATATAACTCCTCTCAGTATTGGTCCTCAGACATTTATTTTATTGTTCCTAATGCCTAAATGAACATGTACACTTTTGTGTTTCTGCACAAGAAGTTGGAATTGGATTTAAAATTTCAAAACATAATCACAATCTATTGTTGAAACTATTGAAAATTGATTTAAGCTTAGTTTTTTTCTAAACCAGTTGATGGGAAGTTTCATGCTGTCCTGGATTCAGTCAGATCAGCTGGAAGGTTATTTGCAACAGTATGCTCTTCACATTAAATCTGTTTTCTTTCTGTTTCTCACTATCATGAAAATAAAACTAGCTCTGCTGTAGTTATGGTAATAGTATGGAGAAGATAAGAGTCAATAGCCCTTCATGAAGTTCTCATCAGTAGACTAGCAAGGTTCAAGGTGCTCAGTCTTGTGTTTTATCTGAATGCTACTGGTTTTGTTTGTCTCAAATACTGTATTTTTAAAACAACTACAGTGTCTGCAAGTGCATTTTTTCATTTATTCTCTCTCTATATATACAGTATGTATATTCTCACTGGTACTGTATCATCTGGTTAGTTATCTTCCCCTCTTTAGCTTGTTGCAAATAAACGTTAAAGCATGTAAATTATAGCTGAACCGAACCAATGAGAATCGTGCTGCTGTTGTTCGGTGTACAGTATTGTTTTGCACTATTAGTGACTAGCTAATATATTAGATCTTATAGCGCACCGTTGGGCTTTCGTTTAGCATATATCTTAGTGTATATCTTAGTGTATATCTTAGATCCTTATTTACTGTTCCTTTTTACACTTTCTGTTTTTGCTATTGTTGAATGTAACTGGGACTTTGTGGGCATGGTTTCATTCCACGTCATGTACCACATGCGATGTGAATGACATTGAAGAACCTTGAATCCTGAAATAAAAAAGGAATGCATCACTTTCTCATTTGTCACTGAACTTCCAAGTGCAAACAGCTGTTTAGAATATGTCAAATCTTCACAAAGTTAAAGATAGTTTAAATGTATTCCACAGAATTAATTGTATGGTTTTTGAATTATGTTTTATGTTTTTAAACATAGCGGACACTTAGATAGCTGCCCACTGCTCCACCTGGGTGTATTTCAGGTGTTATGGGTTGAATGCAGAGGACTAATTTTGTCATTGTATGGAAACATACAACGATGACAACACGTAGCACTTGCTGGGACTTACTTACTTAAACACCAGATGTTGGCTTCGTTAATATGAATTCTGGCCTAGTAGCTTAGTAGTCCAAGCAAGAAAGAAAGGCAAATAAAGTGCATCCAATTTCTTTAATAATATTATTGTTAATATTCTGTTTTAACTGTTATGTCAATAAGTGTTGTAATATGTTGTGTGTGATACATAGCAAGACATTGTCAAAACTTGGGGAAATCATATAAAGCAAAACACTAACACTTTTAAAGTCGGTAGGAAAAATGTCTTTTATTTTTCAAAATCTATTTCCTATTTCTCTCAGGTGGTCTGATAATTGCAGTAGCTTTCATCAGGTTTTAGCAGAATAATCTAAAGGTCACACAGATTACCAGCATGAATTTTCTGGCCCTCAGGTGTTTTGGTTCTGAAGTGCTCACACTGGGGAGCTCATTTGCACTTTACGGTAACAGGATGTGTCCAGGTTTACACCCCTTTGCACTCCTTCTAAGTTTACAGCTCTTATAAAGCAAGTAGAATTAGGTGTGTGGTTTTGACACCACATGATCCCTAGTTTAAATTACCACTTTCATAATTTAATTACACATTTATCAAACCCTTTGAGACCTCCGCAAATGCAAAAGGGATCCTTGTAACATATTTTGTGAAATATTTCAGCCTTGTTAACTTGTAAGTCTTAGGAAGGATTATAGAACGTCTTTAGTTATCTTCATGACATAGTAGGCACAAGAATTGTATCCTGGAGTTGGCATGTTGATCAGACAGGAATTTACCAGCAACCTTGTCCACCTGTAAACCTGGGGGATCACCTCAGTGCTGCATGATACCTTCAACAGCAACTACAATGAGGACTGAGGAACAATATAATACCTCATAAAGACGTTAAAAAAGGAGCATGCTATTGGAGGTAACAGGTTTCTTAGACTATACTGTATTTATTCCACTTTCTGATACTGTAAGGTCATTCATTATATTTTGTTTGTAACTGAAAGTAAAAATGACAGGTGTGTAGTATTTTAAAGTTTTCAGTCCTTTCATTTAGACTAGTACACCAGAAACAGGTCATTAACAAATGATCTGTCTAGACACAATAGAGTATGAACCTCCAATTACCAAGAGGCCGCCATTCAATATTCAACTTTTTGTCTTAAGCTTTGAAAAACAAATGACTGTCATCGTCTACTGTAATATTTTCTTCTGGCATCTTGTAATTATGCAGTAGCTTTTGTTTTATGATGTATTGTCCCCTTTTTTATTTATTTATTTATTTTTGTTTAAAAATTGGAGTGCAGTTGTGAATTTGTATTAAGTGTTTGTAGATTGTTATGTAGGAAACACAAATGGAGTGTCTTATATAGCAGTAAGCAGTAGCTTTCATGATGTGATTGAACATTTTTTGTTTTTGCCTGAGTTTCAGAGTGAACAAGAGCATGTGCCAGGAGCTTTTATGTGGTAAATATTCTCCATGATTGCTTCGGCACTTTATAATTATCTCTCCCTCTTTGTCTGTCTCTTACTCACTGTTATCCGTGTGTGTCGGTCTGCATGTGTACATTGGTACATGTGCTTGCTTGAATGGTTATGTAATTGGAAATGTAATTTGAAAGTGAAAATTATTGTGTCTACACAAGCAGCTCAGTGTGGTGAGTTGGTTGTTCCATGTGAGTAACTTTAGCTTGTTGTGCACCACTTTAAACACTGTACATTGATTTGCAGCACTTAGTCAGCCTCATAAGGCTGTTTTCCAGCTACCATCTCAGACTAAACTGTCTTTTTAACTGGTGGAAGTCTAATTTATGTTTGCATGTTCATATTTGTGAATTAACTTAAGCTTTAAATGTTATGCTGACTAATCACAGTAGCCAAACAAAAAGTTTTGTGTTATTCATAGCAAACTGCCACTTAAGGTTGTTAAGAATGTGGAGAGTATTATGGAAGCTTTAAATTCTAGGTAAACTGCAGTAAGTATGCTATGTAGGTTCTATTTAAAATTCCAAGGTTTCTAAGGTGGTTGGAACACCAGCCCTTCCAAAAGCACACGGGTTACATTTATTTTCTACAGTTTACCCATTGTTACATTGGCAGCAAGTTTTGCAAAATTGATCCGGATGGTAAAAGAAACCTTCTTTTTCACAGGTGCACTACATTAGATCATCTTGTTTATGGAACTTGCACGTCTCAAGTTATCACTTTTTATCTTATTTAGTCTGGTCGAACAAAGCTCATTGTTCTGATTCACCGGAATCAGCACCCTCAATTATAATGAACAGTGGCGGTGAAAATTAATCCTTTAAGCCCTTTTGGCATAAACACTTTGCCAGCCAAACCAGTGGCACATTGCTGCCAAGTCAAGACACAACTTGGAGAATAGGGAAGTTCCCATAGACGGTGCAGTTGTTGACTGTTCTGCATATTACAAAACTTCTTCTGCTTAGACAAAGCAAGCATTTTGTATCAGCTAACCCTTAAGGTGTTGTGTAAGTCAACATTCTGCGCCCCATTAGCAAACACAAAGACATGGCGGTATGCTGTTGTGTTAAGGACCCCTTCAGTGCTAATGGAGTAATGGCTGCGCTGTGTGTTGATGTAGTAATGTAAAAGATAAGGTGTTTGCTGCTGAGCAAATAAACAGCTGCACAGGAGAGAGATTAAGAAGGAGGGAGGAGGTGAATGACAGAGGGAGGCAGTTGCTGCCAACCTGAAACAACAACAGGCAATCCAGCCACAACAAGCAGGCCAGATTTGATTTTGTTAATGACTGAAATCCCCTAAATTAAACACTTTTTATGAGTCGTTCGGAGGAAAAAAGACACTCTGGTAGTAGGACTCTAGACAATTGCTGCACTGTTGTGAGCACACATCTGAGAAAGGCTGAAGACCATAATCTTTTACTGACATTCTCTCACAACTGCTTGCACACGTGTGCAGATATAGTTGCAACATGAGGTGACAGCATTTTAGTATTTTTACACTTTTTATAAAAAAAATACTTAAAGAGCACAACAGTATAATGTTATCACGTAAAGTAGGTTATACATTTTATTATTTATGTGTGTGCGTGCATGCATGTGTGCATGTGCATTTAAAGTGCATGCATGTGTGGTGCAGCAAAGTGTCTCCAGTGCTCCATATATTTCAACCATGACAGAAGCTTTGTCCCGCAGCTGAGGATGGAGATGAACTTCCTAGTCCTTCCATTCTCTTTGCAGCCTCTTTGACTCTCTGTCCTTCTGTTTGTCTTTGTCAGAACAGCTCATTTGTTGTCTGTGGGGTTGCTCTGCCTTTTCATAAGGTCAGTGGGTGGAGGCTACAGGTAGCGGAAAGGACGAGATTGATCACTTCAGCTTGGACTTGCAGAGAGAGGGCAATAGACCAACAGATTGTGTGGGACAATGATTTAGAAGGAAGAAAGAGGAAATTCAGGGGGAATATGAAATGAGACAAGTGACTAAATAAATGAAAATAGTAAATAGTAGTAAATACGATGTACGAATAAGGGGAAATAATTATTATCAGAAGTATCTCAGTTGTGATCTGGTCATTGAATAGAAAGAGAAAGGGGGAATGTGGAAAGAAGGAGGTGGTCAAATTTACTTTTCACATTTAAGTAATTAAAGGCTGGTCTGCTTGTCGTTAGTTCTCACATAGTGGGTGTATGACCTGCTTGTGCGCATCCTGCTTGTTGTGTGACATGTCATGAATATCAATGTTAAATTGTTCAAATCAAAGGGCGGTCGGTCAAGACGTAGCACAATATTTTGCTTTCCCATTTATAGTTTTGGTTTTGTCAAAACTAAAAAAATCTAACTTGCACTTTTTGCTGTAGTTTTTCTGCACTCATCAATTTATCTTATTTACTGTAAACTGGTGTACACTTAAACTTTATGTTTTGTTCATATAATATTTTTTTATAAACCACACTTTCGTAGCTATTTATGATGAAAAGCCAATTACTTGCAAGCTCTGAATGACCAGAGTCATCACAGATGAGACAAGAGTTGAGATTACTCCTGCAGATGTTGCGTTGACTAAAATGTTTGAGCTGCATGCCTCATCATCATGCCATCATGGACGTTTTATCAGAAATGCCTCTGTACAAATGTGTTGTTACTGTTACAAAACATGTATTACAGTGATTAAATGCACAGCTGCATATGCGGGTTTCATAATATGCTGTTTGAAAGTTGTGTATCTTTTACTTTGTGCTGGTACACTTCAAAGAGTGAGTGTTTTGTACAAGTGTGCGTGTCCTTGAATATGAGTGAGTCAGTGGCCAGATGGAATGCACAGGACCTACCTGTGGGTGTTGGCTTAAATCCATTTTCTTAAATCTGTTTCCTATTCAGTGTCACATAAATAAATACCAGCAGAGTACATTCACTTCCAAACCATTTAATTTCGTCCTTAGATCTCCGTACAACATCTGTTCACTTGCAGTTTTTTTTTTTTCTGTTCACCTGCAGTTCTGTTTTAGTTAACATTTTATGCGAACTGGTTTTAATTGTTCACTGCTGGAAAGTCAAGTGCATTTTCAGGAGCAAACATTTATCCCACGATCACACATGATTTTGAACAAACCTGTGTAGTTTTGTAGGCTGTATGCTCTCAGATGCGAACATACTGGCTCAAAAACACTGTATAAGTTGCACACACACAAAAACACAACTGAGTGCGAGCTCAGTCTTGTCTTGAATTTACTCAGTAGTTCTTGTACATCTTTGATATGCTTGATCCTCTTTTTTTTTTTTTTTTTTTTTCTGTGTTTCTTTATAAGTGGTGTGCAACTGATTAGATGGAGTAATGCACCCTGAAGGAGAGAGACAGCAGCAAGGAGAGAGGATAGGATATGTCTCATGTCCTAACACATTCCAGTAGTGGAACTCTAATGCTTTGAGGCTTTATGAATTTAAACAGCTCGATTAGCAACAAACTGCCGCTTTCTCTGCCCGGCTGAAGCAGAAATTAGGTACTTAGATACAGCTGTCATGTTGTTTGTTTTTGCAGTGCCATTAAAGGAAGATGCCCTTAGAGTTACAAGCTTTGATCACCAACTGAAACAAGCCATTCATAAGTAAACTCATGAACCATACAAATATGTTGTAAACATGCAGAGATAATAGCGGAAAACTTTTATTGCCTGTGATAGAACTCTATTGGGTATTTCCATTTAACAATTTCAGGAAAAGTTGTTCTGAGAATTGTAAACAAATACATTTTAAGAGTCTGCTTATGAACTCAGCCAAAATGTTCTTATGTCCGTGCATGGGCTATATTATGGTTTTTACATCGGGAAAGTGTGAATTTCATAGCACTTAGATGAAAATGTAAAACTTATTGTGCTTTCCATGAGGTTGGGATCCAGTCTTTCTGTAGCTCTCTTTAATTTATGCAACCTGCAGTTCAAGGTGTCTTTTTGATGATGACACATCCCTCTTATAACTTTGTATTTGATCACCGTTATATATCAGAAAACTTCATCAGATGTTAAAATAACAATCATGAGTTGTTAATTGTGTCAATTCTTCTCTCCTCCTCCCCACCTCCTCTTCTTTTCTTCCCTTTATTTCTTTTCCAGTGACATTTTTGATGCAATGTTTCCAGTCACCCATATTGCAGGAGAAACAGTTATCCAGCAAGGTTAGTATAAATAAATATTGCTAAAATAAAGTTTGTGCGCTGAATGTTCACCTTGTTAAACATATTAATTGTGTTTTTTGCTCATGTGACATTTGACCTGATATGTTACTGATATAATGTAAATGGCCAATACTGATCGTGTTTTTTCTGCTAAATAAGACAATTAAGGACTAATTAAAGGATTATACTGAAGATTATTCTCTAAGGGAGAAACTTTGCCTGCTCTTTAATATGGTTGACCTTGTCTTAGAATAAACTTGGACCACTAAACCACTTTAACATGCAATCAATTAATTTTAGCTGATTATCCACGTTAGTTTTATTTCAGAGTTCATCTTTTGCACCATCATCACTGATCATGTTTATTTTATTCTACCACTTCCTTTTCTTCTCATTCCCCCAGCTTGTACCAGTTGTCAGGTTCCTCTCATTTGCCTAACTGGCGTCAAAACCTTCACTCCAGTCATCCCTGGACTTTGAAGAAAACCAGACTAACTGGACCAGCCGATATTTTTTTCTCCCCCCCCCCCCCCCCCCCCCACCAAACGCCTATCAAATGCAGACACATTTAATCGCATATTTGAAAACAGGCATTCTTGCAAATTTCCACTTTCAGATAGTACCGTGTTAGCAACTGCACAAAATCACATGGTTTTACAACTGTGGAGTGCACTGAACAAACATGCACAGGCAGACACAATGTGAAAGAAAACTGTCAATGTTACCCACTCAGTCACTCCCACCTTCCCTTAAAACCACATCCAGGAGTATATCAGTCCTAATTTGGTGATAATAAGTCTACCTTTTTTGCAGGGCCTCCAGATCCAGACAGGCTATTGTTATATACACTAGTGTGGTATATACAGCACTGATGTCATAGCTAATGTTTGGACTACTGTACAGCTTCAAGAAACCTGCTACTGACTACTTACATACTATTTAGACATTGCAAGGAGGTATCACTGTAAAAAGTGAGTGGTATTTAAACAGTGAGGAAATTTACGTAATTTTACATGCAAAATAGAGTAAATTTGATTATTTTCTACAAGTAATAACATCAACTTATTGAGCTTTACTGTCAATTTTACAGAAGACATTACTCCTGCAGAATTGTAGGTTGAAAATATAACACATGTTGCTCTTCAGAGCAAAGCCACAGAACGTTAGCGGTGTGTATGACAATTAGCTTGTGTTGAAACAAGACCACACTGAGTTACCAACCTACATGAGTATGTGCGTGTGTCTTCATGTGTGTGTGTGTATGTGTGCGTATAGGTTTTGGTTAAATATTTGCTTGCACTCTAAAGCTAAAGACGCAAAACAAAAGCCTAGGCACCAAAGTGATAAAAGACAGGAAGAGCACCAGAAAAGACAGACAGTCAGAGGAAACTGAAAGAGACATACATGAGATGAAAGAGAGAGCGAGAAGAAAAATTAGTAAAAGGCCAGGTTGCAGCAGGTTGGGAGTATGTGTGTGTGGACTTCTAAGGTCTTTCCTGGGACAGACCTTTAGCTAGACAAGGGGTGTTTTGTGAGACAAATAGAGCTGTATGATTAACGAGCCCTCCACTCAGTATTAATTAGACGTGTGAACTCCTGTGAACTTTACTCACAGGGTTCTCACAGCCTTTCAGCTCAATGGGTGAATGTACAAGCTACAAAAATGCACACATAGTGGCATCCTAACTCAAAACCTACGAGATGCTTTGACATTTGTCTTTTATATAACCCACTTGTTCCTCTAAATGCAGTCAAATTCATGTTTCTTTGTAAGAAGTGCGGTAGATGCACAGAGAACTTTTTAGTGCTCATGTGAGGTTGTTAATTATTTTCTGTGCTTTCCTCTGAACTCTATGTAATGGATAGCATAATTTAAGACACCCACACTATTTTTCAGCCTTATCTTCGGAGTACCGGTAGATGCTTTTAAAGGATATCAGCCAGCCATGAATCTCTTTGAGGTTTTACTTTGAAAGTTCAGCACATGTATGACAGTGCTGATTTAGTAAACAGATTCTAAACCTTGTAAATAACACATCATTTTAAATATTGTGAAGAAAAAAAACACACTGAACAAATCACCTGTAATTAAGCACGGTTAAAGATTATTCTGTTTTATTGAGAAGTGTCTCTACACGTACAGGCATTTCTGTCAGAGTTTCACTATCAAACCAAATTTAAAAGCTAAATGTTTGGAGCATTTTGCTTCTTGAGTTCATAATTTAAAGACATAATTTACAGTACAGTGGTTTGCCTTTAATTTTGGTGTTTTATCTTGTATAATGTACCAACTTCAAAGTTGAATTTTACTATACTCAGGTGCAAATTAATTCAGCCAAGGCTTTCTTCCATATATTTTTTTATTTATTGCCATCTATTTCTAATTTCAGTTTAATCATAAATAATTTACTAAAAACTTCAGCTCACAGTTTTTTTTTACATTATTATTAACCTGCCCCAATATAAATGGGAAAAGCTAGATTTTCATTGAGTTTAAATGCGTTTTTTGCTTTCTTTACTCCACATTTCTTATCTTCTCTCCTATCCAGGTGATGAAGGAGACAACTTCTATGTGATTGACCAAGGGGAAGTGGATGTAAGTGGCTACCACTCAAAAGCACATGCACAAATGTTTTCTTGCTTCTTAATTCTTTAAACAAATACAGTACATTTAAAAGAATCAGGTAAAATAGGCCAAACTTTTAGGGTTTCACAAGCTCTTGTTAATCCTACAGATTGAATGGTTATTTCTAAATTCAGCTTGCCAGAATATGCTGTTATTTACCTGTTTAAAGGAAAGTTTATAAGAAGCTTTTAAGAAAAATAGTGACTTGATCAAAAGCCCTTCCTCATCCAGTCATGTTGAGACAACATTATCTCTTACAAATAAGACTGGTTTAAGAGCTGCCCCCATGTTTTGGCCTCTTCAAAGTCTAGTTCCAGTCCGATGACAATCTAAACATGGCGCTTTAGAGGTGAGCGCTGTATGAAGGTATCCAAACTGAGAAGACCTATTGTCTTAACAAGCCTGACACCAAGTCATAGACTTACCGGTAAGTGGAGAGATAAAATGAGAGCTGATGGAAAGTTACGGTAAACAGGAAGTGACCTTATCAGCTTGCCGTTGTGAGCACAGAAGCTGTGGGTGAGAGAAGAGAACTAGATTGGTAAGCTTTGCTATTGCCAACATCATTGCCCTATTCTAAATGGAAAGATGGAAACAGATATGAGATGGTGCCTTGATAGGAAAACTACTGAACTTGGAATATTGATGCGTTCACTCACACTCGTGGGCGGCTGTGGCTGAGTGGTTAGAGCAGTCGTCCTGTAATGGGAGAGTTGGGGGTTCGATTCCACCAGCAGTCACATGCTGAAGTACTTTGTATGGGCAAGACACTGAACCCCTCATTGCCTCCGATGTCTGTCCCATTGGTGTATGAATGTGATCTAAAGCACTGATTATTCTTTATACAGATGTAGTAGACTGCTGGATGAATGGGTAAATGTGGCCACAGATTGTGTTGTAAAGCACTTTGAGTATCTTGATAAGAAAGGTGCTACCTACCATATTTAAGTACAATCCATTTAATAGTAATAATAATAATAATAATTTATTCCATTTTTACTGCACTTTACATTTTACAATCTCAAACTGCTACAATATAAAACATCTAGAGAGAATAAAACATGGACTAAAAAATTAAATTAAAAACTAAAAACAGCAGGATTAAAAGTACCTTTAAATGCTATAAAATCTTTTAAATAAAAAGGTCTTCAGTCCTTCCTTAAAACTTTCTGTAGTCTGGGGTATCCTTAGATGGTCGGAGAGGGTGTTCCACAGATGAAGAGCAGCAGAGCAGAAGGCCCTGTCACCCATGGTGCACAGTTTTGTCCGAGGAGGGCGGAGCTAATAGGAATTTGTGGAGCGGAGGGATCGTGTTGATGTCTGAGCAGTGAGCAGTTCTTTAAGATAGTATGGACACTGCCTTGAATTACCATTTACCATTTTGTTTCAGGTGGTGTCTTGTTGATGTGAATAGATAAATGATCAGAACTATAGCTAGAGTTGTGTAAAAAAAGAAATAGGCCAAGATTTTCCACAATAGATTTAGTTGTTTCTTCTTAGCCTGTCGTTTATTTAAACAAGCAGTAAGACATTTATTAACTAGAAACGCCATTACTGATTATCTCACTTAACAGGAACTATTTCAACCCTTTAAATACTCTCCTTTAAGACTGACAAAAAACTCAGTTAAACAAATCCAAACCTGATTTAATGTGTTTACTGTTTTCATTTTTTTACTTTTTTTAACCACATTTTACAGTCTGTTTGTATCTTTAATTATTTTGCTTGCAGTTGCAACATATTGGAAGCTTAATTACAGCTCAATTATGCTCTGGTGCTGTTCAGACTCAACTTTCTATTAGAACAACAGCTGCAGTGGTATGCTCTCACAGCTGCAGCTTTACTTTACCCTAATTATTCCTCCAATGTGTTAAATCAGATGTGATCTGCTCAGAGCTGCCACTTGTGAATGCTTTCCCACAATTTTTTTTTTTTTAATTCTTCTTACACTGATCCCTACTTGTGGGAAGACTATCCTCAAGCTCAGAAGTTGCCAAACCTCATGCTCTTCTATGTCTCCATGTCACCCTGCCATCCATTCTACCGTCACTTTACCATTTACAGTCAGCAGCTGCCTTCCAGCCACAACCCAGGCCCTAAACTACTTCAAGATCAGTGCCGAGGTTATTAAAGTGTGGAGATGTCTCTCATTAAACAGGGGTGTAAATCTGCCAGCATCCCATAAACTGCCTGAAAGCTGCTACTAACGTAAACACCCCTCCATGTCAGCACATACATCTATTCACTCAAAGAGTTTTTTAGATGAGTGAACATCATCGGCAGTTAAATCTTACAGTTCAGAATCTACAGTGAGTTTCTTGAGAATATATCATTTTTGTATTTAGTATAGTTCAGTCATTTTTATTGTACTATAGGAACACAGTTTATAGGGTAGTTTACTTGAACCCTTTTATTCTAACAATTAATTATTTTATAATAGCAGGCTTGTAGTTTGTATTGTTTGGAGTGGCTAAGACATTTTGAATTTACACACACTCAATCGCCCACATTTAAACAGCCCACAGGCATGCCTGGAGAAACAAACTAAGTAACCACAAGCACAAATATACTGTCTCCTCATCTCCATTCTATTGCATTTGAATCACTGCTTCTTAACTCCTACCAGCCACACACACACAACCTGCTGTTCGTTTTTATGTACCAAAAGTTCAGTGACAGCTGCAAAACATCGTACAAGTTGCTTAATACTTAATCTATTTCAGTCTTTCTTTATAGAGTCATCAGTCTGAGTCCTTAATTGAAGTGGTGCTACTAAATGACAGTTTAAGGATAAAAAAAGACCATTTAAAAAGCTGAGTGAAAGTGTTTGTGAAACCTTATAGGTTTGCAAGTACAGCAGTGAAAACTAAAAGACAATCTGAAAACTGGAGGGAACTACAGAAAGAACACTACCACCTGCATGATCTGATGTTACACTTTTACAACATACGAATAACTATTCTTCTGATGTAACCAAAGTCAGCACTCTGCATCTCTTTGAAGCCGTTCCAGTATGTAGCAAAGGATGAGTCCCCTGTGATTTGCTCAGAATCTGAATAATGCCCTTTAACCGCTTGGATAATATACAACAGCAAGATGAGGACTAAACTGTCCTTCCCTCCTTCTGTCCCCCCTCCCTCATTGTTTTCTGTGTTATTAAGTTAACAAGATAGTGGATAGTGTGTTGACAGTTAAAACCGTAACGGCCCCAAGACAGGCGCAGTGAGCCACACTGAGGTTGTCTTATCCACATAAGCTGCAGTGGCTGGTCTAAATGGAGCTGAAGAGAGCGTGTGTATCTATGTAATCAAATGTGTGTTTGTGTGCAAGTTTGAAGAACAGACCCACAAAGTCTTCAACAGCTTACTAACATCTATCACTTCCAAGAGAAGACTCAAAAAACAAGGCAAAAGAAATAAAAGGGATTGCTGGAGAGTTGAGTTAAGGGGGGATATTAGGCCTTTTAGAGGATTTCATTTGAAGGCTTAAAGCAGATGAAATGCTTAGGGAGAAGCCTTGTGAACAAATCAAACAGCCCAGAAACTGAGAAGGGTTGCTGGAGGGAAAACGAGGGTCCACCCAGCAATTACTGGTATTGTTTTTAAGCTTTTAAGCTCATGTAAGACTCTGTCCATTACTCTTTTTTTGATGTTCTCTCTACAGGTGTATGTGAATGGTGAGTGGGTGACCAATATTGGTGAAGGAGGAAGTTTTGGAGAGCTGGCCTTGATCTATGGGACTCCAAGGGCTGCCACTGTCAAGGCCAAGACTGATCTGAAACTGTGGGGCATCGACCGAGACAGTTACCGGCGCATTCTCATGGTATGAATGACCTCACATTAGAAATTACAGTATTGGTACACTTTGTGATAACAGAAAACACTGTGTTATGCTTCAGCCTTGACATATCAGCCTGACTTGAAACTGTCAGTTTTATTTCTGTTGTGAGTGAAAAATAATGTGAAAAAGTATTCTTTTCCTAAATCTCAAAAAAAAAAAAAAATAAATAAATAAAAGGCAAAAAGACAAATCAAAACAAGGCACCATTTGTTTGAAGTTTATCATTGTACACTTCATTAATATGCATTTAGATTTACTGCATATAAACACTGAACTGCATTCCCTTTAAAAAGTTATAGGAAGATCACAATGCTGTGCCATATACAGATTTTCTAATATACAAGATTTTTACATTTAGCAAACTGAAATTAAAATATACATATTAAAAGTTGTTCTAAAACTAGTTTTAAACGTAATACATTATGTTGTATTTGTACAAAAAATTGAGTTGACTTAATTATAAAAACTGGGCATTTTGATCATTAGACTTGTAAGCCAAACTGTTACATGTCTGTCAGTAAAATATGCTAAGCGTTTAAACAGAACTTCTGTTTTCCTCTGCATTCTGTCCTAACAATTTTCTCCTTAAAGCAAAAATATTCCTAATTTGATTTTACTTTTAAACTGTTCAATAATTCCAAATAAACAATGCTAAAATGGTTTAATTCTTAAAAGGTGCAACATAATTATGAAACAAGTATGATGTATGTCCACTTTAAACACTTACTGTGGTATAATCTATATCCATCATTTATGCTCTTGCAATATCTTCTCCCACTCAACTACTTAAAACTCCTTGAGCTCATAAACACTTGCTTTCATTTCTAAGATAAAATATTCACACTTTCATGCACACACAAACACTGAACTCTGTCCTCAGATTTTACCATCTTCCTTGGTCTCTTCCTGGATGAAGAAAGGGGAAGAGTAAATCTGAATGGGACTGTGTGAGAGCTAGAGGAGGGAATGGGTTTGTTCTAATGGCTGTACATGCACTTCCCGCTCCAGGAGCTTATCTAGTAGGAATGTCTAAATGTTTAAAGTGGAAACACAAGGTGCTCTGGCCTGGCTGTCATACTTACTCACATGCACACACATATTTTGGGTGCTGTTAGAATGACTAATTTTTCAACATGTCTGAGTGTCTCTGTTTGAAAGTTTCCTCTGAAAGTTTCCTCAAATGTTCATTACACTTTTTTTTTAATGAGTTAGTCAAACTCCAATTAACCTTTCCGATTCCTGTTTGTATCTAAACTTTGCTCTTACCAACAGTGAAACTTCTCCTGATTTGATTTGAGTCTTGTTTTGGATCATCCAGTTCAGTGTAATGTTGGCAGCAGTCAGCCCAGGACTCCTGTCACCTTTTAGGTGCATAATTATACTTACAGCTCAGTCTGCCCTGGAAACTGTTCTTTGAGAAGATTCTCTCTCTGCAGCTCTCATTCCTTCAATCTTTCCAACAGCAGGAGGTTAGGAGGGGTGAAACTAAATTCAATTACACAAACCTGTAGTTAATTACTGCTGTCAATGATTTGTAAAGCTGTCTTTACAAAGTGTGGTATTCTGGCACCATCATCAGCCAACACAATGATCGTTTTCTCTTTGTGTAAATATATCTGGCGTTTCCCAGTAAAAATATGCTGATTCTCTGTTTTAGCAGGTACTTTTTCCAAAAGCTTGAAAATGCATTGCCATGATATTTTACCATTTCCACATGTGCTGCCTTGTCCTCCATCTCTAAATGATAAATTAAGTGCAGTAATCTCTCGCTGCCGAAAATCAATTGCTTTTACCTGTATATGTATTTGTGTGTCTGTGTATTACCAAAATATCCCATGAACCACTGGATGAATTTTTATGAAACTTACAGAAAGTATTAATTAGATGTGCATATACACATTTTTAACTTTTGAAGTCAACATGATTCAAGATGGCTGTGATAACCAACTGATTTTCAAAACAGATTTTTTTCGCTTCATCTTTGCTTCATAGCGCGCACACACACACACATCCTTGTATTTGCATCAAACAGACCCAGACATTTTCCCTAAACTTAACCATTATTGGTCTATAGCTAACCCTAACCTGAACCAAAACTTAATTCACACCATACCTCTAAACCTAACTAGTAAAGCACAGGAGAGCTGCAAATAAAGTGAGGACCTTGAAGCGGTCCTCACTTTACATCAAGGACCTCACTTTGATAGTAACTATGACACAAATGGTCCTCACTCTGTTGTAAAAACAAGTACACACACACACAAATAAAAATAAAACATGACAAAAACAAAAATGCCTGACGTGGGCAAACGTAGCAGGGCAGCCAGTGCAGTGCCACCTAGAAATGACTATAATTCAATCAGCAGATATTGCCCTAACGTTTGGTGTGGTGAGAGCTGAGAGTCACTTCCTGTTACTGCAGTCTGAGTTCCATGTCTTCCACTTATTTTCTTGCATTTACAATTTTGTAAGACTAAGGCCAAGTAGAAGCATAGCTTCAAACTGAAGGTGACTTTGCTTAAATGTATTCTGGACTCGACCAAATCATTCTTAGTCAGCCATTTCTACTCGTCTTCTTGTTTGTTCTGAAAAATATAGAGATCAATAAAACAGAGATATTTTATGCTATTTGCAATTACCGTATCTTTTTCAGCATTAAATATTGCATTTATGGATCAAGTAAAGACTGCTATATTGTACCCAAGAGCATCTACATAGTAGATACTACTTAGTCCCCTGACTGTACCTTTAAACACATTCAGTTCCAAAAAAAGCTACATGTATTTTTTGTACATGTATTGCATGTACTAGTACATGTGGCATTATTAGAACCATCAAAATGGATCTTGTTTATATTTCAGACATTGAGCATGTTGATTACACCCAGTTAACATACTTTGTATGTCAGTGATATAATCATGCAAAGCCAAAACACTGCCTACCTTTCTTCTTATTCAGGAGATAAAAAAACAAAGTAATACATTTTCTTGTAATAAACTCTTTCCCATTGTGCTGCCATCAGTCATACAACACCAATCTTGTTGTGTCATCATGGTATTTAAACAGACACAGTTACAGCCAAAGCTATTATCAAACTGACAGACTGTTGTCAGCAAACACAAGACAAGTTGAAAGGAAACAAGAGGAAATGATACTAAGAAATAAAAAGTGATGAAGGGTGGTTGTGGTTGGAGGTGTGGTGGTGTTTCACATTGGACAGAGATAAAGATGTTGAAGATGGGACGTAAGATGCAGTTGGTTTAGTCTGGCTTCACTCCACACCTCAGGTCTTTGATGATTCTATGTCAAAGACAGCAAACAGACACAAAGGCAGGCTTTTCTTTAACCACAAAAGGAGTGAAGACATCAGGTCTAAGACAATATTTTTATACATGTTTAATGTGCTCAGGCCCTCCCAAGTAGATTGAGAGGATTGCTACAAATTTCCAGTAATAAAGAGGAAAAAAAAATATGATGTTCACAAACTAAATAAAGACTAATTTCAAACTCAGGACATAGAATTTTTAAATAAGCATCATTTGGTTTCCATCAACCTCTGTGAACCCCTGCATTGCTAACATTACTTAGGCGCACCCAGCCCTTCCTGCTGCAGTCACATAAATCAGACCTACTGTATAATGTGTTCATATGTACCCACGGTAAGTCTGCAAACTTTAGGAAAAGGTCTGTGAAAGTTGGAGGACAAGTGTGCATGTGGGTTTAAGGATGCACGTGAGAGTACGGGGGGAGAATTCTTTGTTATGATCAAGTTTAGTCTTCGTTCAAACAGCAGGGAAACCTGTGACAGAACTAAAAACAGACTTCACATGCTGCCTACACTCAGACACACACTCAAATCATTTATCCAGGAGGGAGGCAGAGCAGCCTAGAATTCCTTTAATCAAGTTGTTTACGATCCTAAGTTTGACATCGACTCACTAGGGAAGATTTTTTTCTCCCCTTTTAAGACAAAATGTGAAATTATATGAAATTAGAGGCAGCAGCAGGACTCAAGCACTTGCACCGAAGACACCCCAAGCCTCAATATATCATTTCCATATGCAAAGGCACACACAGGGCGGACAAGATCCTCTCTCCTCACTGGTTTTATTCTCTCGTAATGTTCCCGCCTGCCTTGAATGGCTCTGTTCAAAGAAGAATAAGTGCAGTTAGGTAAGGGGTCCTCTGAGTTTAGACTTGTCAGGAAGCACCTGATTTTCATGGCAAAGCCAGAGAGGGGAAAGTCCCCTGCCTGCTGGGTGGGGTGGGCCACACACACAGATACACATGCAATAAACATTACTGCATATCTCATACGTACCCTCCAGAAGCATGACCCCATGAACTACGATCTGTTACCCACAGATACCTGTGTACTGAAGCTTTGTTTTATTTGTATTTGGCAGTGAAAATGTGTTACAATTGAAGATAGACTTATAGATAAATTGTGACAAATAAATTGATTCTATCAAAAACAGTAACCACAACATATATATGTGCATATTGGAAAAATACATATGAATGGGACTTTGTCAATATGAAACTTATTAGCTACAGAACTCATCTTAATCCTAATTCTATGTTCAAAAGCAAGCACATTTTGTTTTGCCAGATGCCAAAACTGAGTAACCATTTAAATATTTTCGGATGAGAATCACTGCAAGCATTTTGCTGACACGTACTTTTGCTAATTGTTTAGCAACAAAAATGAAAGTAGAGAAAAATGTTGCATATAAATCACATTTACTTCTTGCCATTCCAACAGTGAGTACAAGTGCAGTGTTTTGCATAATAACCACCTGTTTCCATGGAAATGCAGTCCTGCTGTATGATTTTTGTTATTGTTGTTTTACAGGGTAGCACACTGAGAAAGAGAAAGATGTATGAAGAGTTCCTCAGCAAGGTCTCCATCCTCGGTAAGAGTGTGCAACATCCCATGAAAATGCAAGAAATTGTTTTATTTTTATTTTTTTGATTGTTTCTGCTGTTATGATTTTGCTGAAAAAATTATGCACGATTTGTAAAAGGTTAACGTTCAGCGTGCAGGCAGTTAAATCGATGTATACTGTAGATTAGCCGACATAAACACCGGCGCAGGTTGTCACACGAGACCCATAGTTGAGTAAAGTCTGCGTTTACAGTTTTAATCTACTTACACTGTTCATACCTAAAGCCAGTCACACTCCACAATCTCTCTGTGTGGACAATTAAGGTATAGGGAGCTAAGCTAAGCCCTTCTTTCCCACTGGAATCTGGGTAACAGCAGCCTTCACAGGCCACTGGATTTAGACGAATGGCGAATGAGATTCATTCAGACTTTCAAAATTGAGTTGCAATTGGAACTGACATCTCGTCCTTTTCCACATGATTGTGTGTGTGTGTGTGGTGTATAGAGTGAGGCCATGCCCTCTGTACAGAGTTATTAGCTGGGTGAGTAAACACATACACTCAGTTCAGGTCTTAGGAGAATGTCTCTCTGAAGTTCGCTCTCTTTTCATTCACCCCTTTTCTTTCGCGGTTCTCTTTTTGAAGGCCTTGTTGAGGCCTGTGTTCAAGCATCCGCCTCCCTCATCGAAGCGCTTTACCACTCTTGATTCCTCGATCTGTCTCTTTTTCTCTTCTTTGCCTCTTTGAATTGTAGGAGGAGCAGGGGGCAGCAGTGTTTTGTTTGTCTTTGATTTTCAGATAGCCACGAAATTGGGTGCAAGCCCCTTGATGTCATGGTGTGAAGTTAAAAAAACGTTTTGTCACCCATACACTTAAACAGGCCTCAACATCTCAGTGGTCAGTTCTCTCAATGTTCACTATGTGTGTAAGAGACAAGGTGATCCAAGTGAGTGCAGGCTCCATGAAGTGTGAAATGTAGGTTCTTTAGTCAAGACACTTGTGTATCATGTTACTTGCCTTGCCGTTAGGGATCAGCTCAATGAGACCTGCTGCCTTTAGCTTGCAGCCAGACAGAAGACATCCATCTGGGTCCGGCAGACACCGTGGCCCCACCGGAGAAGACACTGGACACCTCCAAACCACCAGATCTACCTTAGTTAATCCTAAGTACATACACGGTGATACGCACACATAAATAGACACAACAGGATCAGTTACTCAGCACATCAGGAGACAATAGTCACAAAGATCTTGATCCTGCTGTAGTTTTACGCCTCTAACTCCAATCTTAGTTTAAAAAGAAACAACATTGAATCACCTTTCCATCTAGACTAAGCTGAGGATGAGGAGTGTTATCACTGCAGATAAGTCACATTCCACATGCAGATGTATAGACTGGTAAGATTAGACTTCAATGATCTGCTGAAGTGTGAAAGACGGATGAGCTCACTTAATAAAACATCTGTGTGGAGATGTGCCGTTATTAGTGGGTTCTTTTTCCTTAAATATCAGTTTTCAGTTGCTTTGAAGTATTTTGGTTGAAACATTTTTTCCCAGTGAGACATGTAACTATCTGGTTTTCTGTGAAATAGCCAACAGTTCGCCCAAATATCTTGAGCTAACTGCTTCACTTTTTTAACAGTAGTTGGATATTTTGAAAAGTCTTGAAAATCACTAAAAACACTAAAAGGTACTATCACAAGATTTGATAGAATTCCTTTCCAGGCTTTTATATGTAATTTGTAATTTAGTTGCCTTACCCAACCTCACTAGCTGGCCTGCTGTAGTTTATTCTGAGTAAATGATACCCAACTGTTTTAGGGATAAACCATATCTCTGTCACCACAACCAGCAGTCATTAGGACAGCTTTAGAGCTCAATGTTAAGGTGTTTAAACTCTGTGGGCTTCCATGAAATGAGAGAGTTGCTACAGGATCTGAGATGGAATGATTCTCGATGAATGACTGGATTAACCAGGGATGGTCTTTATCTCACTAGCTTGCTGCAGAACCGTAAAATAACATTTGTGATTATAGAATGTAAACAAATGAAAGTTTGAGCATCTACTGTTGTACTGTACTGTTTATTGTAAATGACAGACTGTGCTTAGTGATTCATATTTTTTTCTTCGTTTACAGAGTCTTTGGATAAGTGGGAGCGTCTGACCGTGGCTGATGCTCTGGAGCCTGTTCAGTTTGAGGATGGAGAGAAGATTGTGGTGCAGGGGGAGCCCGGTGATGACTTCTTCATTATTACAGAGGTATCGTCTGTCGTGTCACGTCAGTATGTGAGCTAATTTTTCCTAACGGTCACATTTCCTACAAGCTGAAAGTGTTGACATATGAGACCTCAGACCTTGTATGTGTCATCAGGGAGCACCCGGGTTCATGTGCATGTCATCATGTAGAAACGTTGGTGGGCTCCACTGATATTGGAACTGATCCCAGTTCATTGCCACCAGCTGACAGACTACCATGCTCTTCTTCCCACAACCATGATTTCTGTGCAAGGAGTAACCTCCCCTCCTCTTACACTGCAGGCTTTGTGAAACTGGGGCCCCTGGCAAATCTTCATGAAGGGCCCCCTGCCTGTCATCCTAACACACTTTTGATTAACTCCATACTTAGAGCTTTTACCAGGGTCAAATCAAGAAGATTCGATCTAGAGGCAGTAGGGGCACAGTCACATTTTTGTTCTTTTCCATTTTCCTTTCTTCTCCTTTCAGACTTACTTACAGGTTAAAGTTTCTATTTTACACATGGTCACTTTCTATATAAATTATCTTGTCTGTCCAAGTTCTTCTGTGCCCGCCAGTAGTTCCTGTGAGCAGCACTTTGTCTACAGTGCTTTAGAGTTGTTAAAACAGAACAGTTTTCTAGAATATCCAATAATTCTCAGTTGGGTCATCTGTAGAGTTTCTTTTTTTTTATAGAAACGTTTCACCCTCCATCCGGAGGGCCTCATCAGTCAGAGGAGTTCCAGCAAACTGTTTCCCCACCAAGCAGTAAACACTTAAGTGGACCAACCAGTTTGCTGGAGCCAAGACGTTTCTATAAAAAAGAAACTTTCCAGATGACCCGACTGAGAATTATTGGCTTTGGTATCTGGATTATTGAGTATGAACTTTCTTTTCTAAAATATGTTCAATAATGCATCAGCTTTTAGTCTTCTTTTTCTCTACCCACCTGTGCACAACACGTCCTGTTTTTTCCGTACTTTTTCATCCATTTTTTTAATTTAAATATTTGTGCCTTTCTTCAGATATACTTTGTAATTTAAAGACCCTGCATATTCCATCTATCATGTGCGCCAAGTATTGTGTGATTGAGCAGAGGTTTGTGGTTGTGTTCGTCAATACGAAAATGCATTCGGACATTCAGTTGTATGACTCTAAACACACTAAGTTAGTCAAATGGCCAAAAACTCCTGGATGGAGATTGTGCAGTCATCGTGTATGGAGCAGTCTTTGCTGAGTGCTTTGCTTTGTGTGGTGCTTTCTTCATGATAGTTATGGCCAAATGACAGATGCAGGGATGAAATGAAGACTAGGACGAAACCCATGCAGTGATGTATACTGCAGCAGAGCTCTGCACCTGGTGTCATGTGGTCTATAAAAGGTGTGTGGGAAAATGAACACCCTGCAACCATGTGATCACAAGATGACTGTTCGTCATTGGATGGAGTATGTTGGGCCATTTATACATTCATTCTTCCAAGAAAATTTACACATTGTATTTATCTGTGGATCTAATCCATTGTACAGTATTAAAGCTGCAGCTATTGAGGTAAAAGTTCTGACTTTCAGCTCAGCTGCATTAAAACTCACAGCCCGTTTCATTCATGACTCCCAAGCAGTTCATTGTGGTATGTCTTTTCCTTGCCAGAAGTCAAACTGTAGACAAAACACCCAAAAAACTGAGGATGGCTGCAGAACAGCACAGAGGAGTATTTAGATAGGTTGTCAATAATAAACTGTAAATTAAATGTAAAATGAACTCCTCAAAAGTTGTGACCACATGTAGCATTCAAACAAAATTGCAAACTGAAGTGAAGTATGCAACAAAGATTTTATTTACAACTTTCATAAGCAGCTTAAGCAAAACAGTCTCTTTTTTTTTGTTTGTTTTATTTGTGTACGTTTTAATGAACATTTCACATACTTTGATTTTTTTTTAATCTCAAAGAAACAGCAGTTTCTCTTCTCTGAAGGACACAACTTTTAACTTTGTTGACAACATAGAGGATCCTGATAAAATAATTTACTGAACTGCATGGATTTTACAAAAAAATCCAAAAAAAAATACATTTTATTGATAAATAAAAAAATATTAATTTCTTACTTTGATCTGGTCAACCATGTGTACGTCTTTTAGCATTTAGTTTGTTGCACGTCTGAGCTCAGCAGCTTCCTGCAGCTTCACGCGGTCCACACTACAGTACTGTATTTACAGGAAGGACTGTAAGCATATTAACTTCATACATTTGGAGCCAGAAAAAGAGTTAATAACTTACCGAAAGCCGTTT
>JARVGV010000412.1:18135686-18146829 GCA_031762435.1 Hypsolebias longignatus | reverse complement strand
CCCCCCCCCCCCCCCCCCCCCAACGTCAAGGCTCTGCCATTTACTTCATCTTTTTTTGGTGCTCTATCATTAAAAACCTGTTCATAATGTTGTTTCACGTCTTCGTGCTCAGTAATGTCTCCTTTGAAATTCTGGTTTTCTGTCAATACGCTGAGGAAAGTTTGAAACTCTTATATTTATTTGTAAAAGAAGGAAAACGTAGGATAATTCATTAGAGGTAAACTGTTGCATGTGTGGGTGTTAAAGACGTGTGTTGTAGCATGAAGGGCTTTCTGGCAACGAAGCTGTTTTAGACATAAATTCACACACAAGTTGCCTTTTTTGTCACCGGTTTCTTCTTGACGCCATTTGTTTTTCATTTTATAGCAGGTACACAACCGTTCCTCTTATTTTTGTCTGGGTAATAAACACTGAGTGTCTCTGTAGCCTCATTTCCCTGCTGATAGATGAAACGTGACCTCACCGTGCCTCTTCCCGCCCCTCTCCTCTGCAAACATACACATGCACTTTTATTTATTTTCGCTCTGTTCTGTCACTGCTCCAGCTTGCCATGGCCCGCGGTGCACATCCACATCCCCGCTGTGTTTTACTTGGAAGTCCAGTGCAAGACTTTCCCCTCCTTCACGCACTCATCAGTGTTTTGAGCTCAGGGAATTCCCAATTAGCCTGACTCTGGATAAATGGCTTCGCACAGAAGGGTTGTGGTGACACTGAGGACAGACCAAAGGGGGTGTGCTTCCCAGAGCCTCATGTCTCACCCCCCTCAACCCTCTGGATCGGATATCATTCCACAACCACTCAGGAGACGCTTTCTCAGGGCCCCTGGCTTTCCAGGGAGTTTAGAGCAGTTTGATTTATACAAAGAGAGTGAGGGGCCCCTTGTCGTAGCATTGGGGGTCTATTTCTGATGTATGTTTTAAGTCAGTGACTGTGTGACACTGGAAGCAGGTCTTAAGAAGTAAAAAGGCATGCACTGTAAAACAAGTAGTAAATGTATATAAAAAGGCCTCCCTCTATAAAAATCAGAAAACAGACATAACTGCAGTGACACACACAGTTAGATGTAAATTATCACGAGTGTGAGTATCTAACGTTTTCCACCCTGCTGTGTGAGAGACAAGTGCACCGCTGGACTTCACATGAAGTGAACCCACTGCTTCATCCCTCTGTCAATAGCTGTTTGTGTTTCCACTGGAGTTTTTTGTGTGTGTTAGTCATTAGGATCAGTGTCAGCGGTAAGGGTCAGACACGGCTCGGTCTTTCTTTGCTTCCTGCTGGCAACTTCTGGATCCCCCTCGGGCCAGACGTTCCCGTAACCAACAGCAGCAGAGCTGTCCACCGAAACAGCTGCATCTTTCATCTCCTTCTGTCTCTTCCTCCCGCTTCCTCCTTTCCAGGCGGATAATTTGATTAAATATTGGCAGCGATGTTTGGAGAAACTCGTGCCACTCGGTGACGCTTGGTGTGGTTTTCAGTGAATCTCGATAAAGATTGTTTTTCCATCCATCACGTCAGTGTTGATTTAACCAGTCTCTTTAGTAGGTAACCCAGAAACTAGATGTTAATAGGTAACACATGAACGCCACCTAATGCAAGTCATGATCATGGTTTGTCACGCGTCCCCGTCCCTAAATAACTTCCTCTACTCGTGCACACTCACACACACGCCTGTTCCCTAATGAGCATGGCGGTTCAACTCTACGTTCTTCCTCACTCTGGCCTTTCACCCGCTCTCCTTCTCTTTCATGGCTCGGTAACAGCAAACACATCACCAGTAACCCAGACACCATTGTCTTGTGTTTGCTCACCGCATACCTCCACTGCTTGCTTATCCTCATTTCACTCCCTTTTCTTCTGTCTCTTTCTCCAAGCTTAAAAACGTGCAAAGAAGTGGATGTCACATCTGCTTGCTACTCGCGTCGTCTTACCTGAGTTCCAGCTGCACCAGATCCCCCCCACCCCCTGCAGCCACTGCAAAGCTCCTCTCTCTCTGTGTGAATTTCAACGTTACACTTTCTTATATCAAAAAAGGACTGGTATGTTGATTTGTGTGCATGGCTGGCTCTCCAAAAAGAGCCAAGATTGGCAGTATGCCATTATGGGATAGAGAAAGAAAGCTTTTCATCAGTTGTTGCTCATAATACCATAGAGTGCTGGGAGTTTGTTTGCAAATATCTTTTTTTTTTCCTCGTGCAATGAGAGGGGTGAGCGAATCTGAGGATACTGTTTCCATGTGGCCCCAGGCTCCTTCAGTTTTGCCCTTCGAATCAGGGAGGCAAAGGACATGGCTACCTCCCATGAGTTGCACAACAATGCCATCACCGCTTTTATACAACCTCCGTCTATTTATCTAAGCCTTAATCAGTCATGTATTGTTGATAGAAGCTTAGCGTATTCATAACCCTCAGAGTTATTACCAGCTCTTGGATGGGAATTTTAAGGCTTAAACTGTGTTACCTGGGACGTGAGGAATTCCCATTTTGCTTTTGTGTTTCTAAGATTGTTTCCTGTGGGTTTACTGCCTAATACTGACCAAATATACTTCTTGTGTGCATGCAAAGCAGAACTTTCCTTAACTTGTGCAGTGTGATAATTTAAACTCAACATGTCAGGGCAAGGTGAACGAGTTTAGGTGCCTGTTTGGATTTGGATGCTTCAGGCCTGAGCAGGGGGATCTCCCAGTTTCTTTTCTTCTGCCAGAGTAAACCTTCCCAGGACCTTAGGGTGTACAACATTCACCCTGCCCTCCATCTCTCCTCCTCCATTGCTTGGACAGGGACACACACTCCTTTCAGTTGCTTACAGACCATAGAGCACACAACAAGTGAAACCTAATGAATCAGCCTCAGAGGAATGCTCTCCTCACACTTCAAACATAACAAGGCAAAGCAACAGGTTTTTTTTTTTATGAATTAGATTATGGATGTGCCATCAGTCACAGAGCTGCCTCTTTTGATGGTTGCTGGTGGGCAAATAATGTGTGCATGCATTGATAACACAGAAAATGGTAAATGTGCTCGTGCCTGTAGCTAACCTTTTCCTTTTTCCTCTTCCAGGTAGCCAAGGTGGAGTACGTGAGGAGGAGGCCCAAGCTCAAAGAGGTTTTTGTGCGGTTAGAAGACCACTTGGAGTGCGTGTGCACGTCACAACATCACGTGGTAGAACACTTAGATGCAGAAACAGGTACATATGAGCATGGATTTTCTGCACATGCTGATTAATGTTCCAGCATCACCTTTTTTTTTTCTTTTCAGAAACGCAAACTCACTTCAAAGTTGAGTTTGACGACTGAATCTCGCCTTCACCTCTTTGTCCCTGTGCATTCTTTCCTGCCTTTATCATCCATGTTTGATGGTCCTTTAGTCTTGCTTCATGACTTTGCACCGTATGACCCTTTGCCACCAAATACTCCCAAACAGACAAACACCTGTGGAGAGGTGCACTGTTTGGGAACTGTAAAGCTTGTGCGTTTGACGAGAATGTGTGTGTAAATGTGTGTGTTAAAGGCGGGTGTTCAAAGGCGGTTTGGCATGACAGCAGGTAAATCCGCCTGTGCCTTGATCTGCAGCTTTTCTCCACCTGGGTGCAGATAAGCGCTGTAATGCGTGCTGATAAGGCACCTGAAGAATTTATGCTCAGTTACATCTTTGCACTCTCTGCTTCTGTCCCAGGTCTGGTGGGCCTCTTTATGTGTCGTGAACCCTGCTTATTGCTTTTAACCCTGCTTCCTATCCACCCTTCCCAACTTTGTGCTTTCAGGCTATCGTAGGGCTAAAGGTAAAAAAAGGAAACCTAAAAAACTAAGGCCCACCAAGGACTTAATGGTGACATAGTAAAGTTGCTCTCGCATGTCCACTGGGAGGATGTGATGGGAACAGGTAGGACTCGAGCACCGAAGCCTTTTGTCACCTTTTGGTGCTGCACTGGCCCAATTAGAGTGTAAGGCGGGCCTGCCAATCACCATCACCAATCACACCGCAGCCAATCAGTGTGAGAAGAGGAGGGTCAAACAAGTATCACACTCCATGTGCCAATGCTGCCACTGCTGCATGCTGCGTTTTTGACCTTCTGAGCATGCACACTTTACAGCTCTGTGTCACAGCTTGCAGTTTGTTCTTTGCACTTCTTGTGTTTGTTTTTCTACTAAAGCTATTCTGTTCATATTATTTCACTTCTTTAAATACACCTGTGCATCTTTATTTGCTGTTGCTGTCCCTGTTATTAACCTTTCAGCACTCTTTGAAACACAAAACGGTCTTCTTTGAGCCATCTTGAACTTTGTGCGCACACACACACACACACAAAACTCTGGCATAATTGTCTGGTCGGACCAAAATCTGGAGGGACATAAATCACAACACTGTTGGTTTTTGTTTGTGTTTTGTCCAAAAAATGCATGAGTGAATTTATAATTTGGGCTCCAAGTACATAAAATCACGTGTTTTATTAAAATTTTTAAGAAAAAAAAAATGCATTTTTGCATTTGTGAAACTAATCTTGTCTTTCTGTCCTGCAGCAGATGTGAGGTGAGACCATTCAACACAAGGGATTTTAGCATGGACAGGACCTAAAACCGAAGACGCCATCAAGAAGGCACCGTCGCTGTCTTCCTCTTCAACGCCATGCAGACTTTAAGAAAAACATTTCAGTAAAGAGACTGAAAAATAGACAAAAATAAACAAGATGCCAAAGGTGCTTTCAAAACGCAGTGACGACGACTGTCTTTATAGCAACTGAATTGTGCTGCTCATTAAGGCGGAAAGAGAAGCTGCCACGGAGCCCAGAGCGAGCAGGAAAAGGCCAGTGGGAGAGGATGACTAATGAAGTGGTGATGAACTTGTCAACAAAGGTTGTTTGAAAGTATATTCATCTGAAGCAGCCATTGAACTGTTGGATCACACTTCAGTGGAATAGTGCTCTGATGCAACATAAGGATGCTGCTTCATTTCAATGACTCTTGCACACAAAGGAAGAAGGAAAGAGCGATGGAAAAATCAATGCAAGTGGAAAAACAGCTGGAGAGCATTTACGTTTCAAAACTCTCAACTTCTGGTTGTTTGTGACTTTGCCCACCTGCTATGTACAGTTAATTTTGAAACAAAAAGAAAAGAAGAAAAAAAAAAAAACAGGATGTGTCGCTTCATACAAACTATTTATATATTTCAACGTTTGCCTTTGTCCCATTCAATGTTCAAGAAAGGACAAAAATGTTTGTTTTTTAGATTTTGCAGACCTGCAAGTGTTCTGTTTGGTCTAGTTTGTTGCATTTATTCTCACAACCTCAGTGTCATTTTTTTCCATCCGTTTTGTATTGTCAACCATCTTCATATTATATTGC
The DNA here is from genome assembly GCA_031762435.1 of Hypsolebias longignatus. Lineage (NCBI taxonomy): Eukaryota > Metazoa > Chordata > Actinopteri > Cyprinodontiformes > Rivulidae > Hypsolebias > Hypsolebias longignatus. The sequence goes on along the minus strand of JARVGV010000412.1, from coordinate 18,141,491 downwards.
AGCATATGTGAATAATGTCATGTCTTGCATATGGTTTGGATATTTGTGTGCAGGGAGAAGATATGAGAGTTAGTACAGGAAGATGCTTTATTTTTGTTAAGAAATATATTATGCATACTTATACCCAAGCAATAATTTTTTTTATTCCTATTTTTGTTGTGGTTGAATCTCTGCATTTAATCTATTGGTAGAAAAAGCAAAATTTTGAGCAACTGCTGGATTAGACGAGTTAGAAATTGGCTGACTGTGTTTGTTGACCTGTTTGCATCACAGCTCTGAAAAGAACAGATTTTAGGAGACAGAGTGAGACAGAGTGACTCAGACAGGAAAACTTCACATTCATTTGTTGAACACTGTGCCTTACGCTGCAGCTGTGCTGAGAAGTTATGGAACAAGTAATATTTCACCCAAACATTCACACATCAGAGTGCATCAATGGCCGTCATGCAAGCATCGAAAAATCTGTGGTAGCACAAATTTACATGAATAATGGTGAAATATAAGATAAGCTACTTTTGTGTCATTATGTCATGAATAAAATCAAAACATGCCCTATTGCACGTAACGTTTTTGTAAAAGAAAAAAAAAAGTGAAGCAAATATTTCCATAAATCTGCTTTGCAATTTTAAATTTCAAACCCGAATTTTAAGTGGAGTTATGCAAATTTGCCATATTTGAATACTTCTAAAGCATTTTGTTTGTGATTTTAATAGTTTTCCTTTCTGTTGAGCTGAATTCTCGCAGGCAGGACCCACTCGAATAGACCTGCAGTGTCTTTACGTGCCAGCCAAGATTAAAAAATAAAATAAATAAATAAATAAATAACATTTGAGTGGAGATGGCAGTAACTTGTATTACCTGCAGATTCATTTTTTTCTCGTCTCCTTCCCATTGTTTTCTCCCCTGACTCGCCCTTTTGTTTAAAAACTGCTTGTTGCCATGGCGTCACTCTGATTGACATTGGTCAATAGTCTCGGTCACATGTCTGACTCAACAAGAAGTAAAACCTTAAAGCTTCCTGCAAATTATTGCAGTGAATCTTTTTTTTTTTTTGTTTCCACAGTGCAGCAGAATTTGTTTTGATTGACTCCCCACCCCCATAAAACAAAACTAACTCCAAAGATACATTTGTGCCTGTGTTCAAACCCAATTTCTATGAGGTTGTTTTCCTGCATATCTCTATCACTGATAAGGAAGAGGGTCCACCCAGTCAGCTTCAGAAGCACATGCGCTGTGCCTTAAAGACTGAAAGAGCAAAGTCCACCTTAAAGAGTGAATGAGTGAGCAAAGCAAATCGAAAACAGCATGAATGAGCTCCTTGTTTGGTCAGGCTTTACTCCCCTGTTGACAGGAGAACAAATCACTCCGCCCCGCGGAGGGACTCTCGCTTTATGTAGCCACCTACAATCAAGACAGATGATGATGAGTTCACTGAGGTGATCTGAAACCATTACTGTACTGGCCTGACCTCGCACTCCAACAAAGCAACTACTTCCTTACCAGTTCCTCTAACAGGGATGGATGAAGCCGAGGTGGCAACAACTGTCTTCTAAGGAAAAAGACAAACAAATGTCACGTTTGACTGAAACAAGGCTGCGTCCCCTTCAGTTGATTTGTGGACATGACTTCACACAGTAAGCGGACTGATGCTGTATTTATATATTTATAAGGCAGATATTTCAACACTTCAAATTGTGTAAATGTAAGATAGTTTCAATACATCTGGGACCATGCTTAGGGCTATTTGAAGACAATATTACACACATGTATGCTATCACTAAGCCTTTCTTATTCTTTCTTAAGCTTCCATTGGATAAAGAAAGCAGTAATCATAATTTATATATTTATGTTTATAACAATAAATGCATTTCTGTTTGTGAAATTGTTCACTGAATGTTATGTCCCATGTGTTTTAAAGGATGTTATTTTAGGATGAATAAAGGTACAATTTTTTTTTTTTAAATGGACCTTCAAATTGGAAATAAAGAACTATCAAAATTGAAGATCAGAAACAAAGTAAAGCTTAGCTGGACCATCTACACTGTACACACATAAGCTCTGCTGCCATAGGCACACTGGAAGCTGGATATTAGGGTGGTGTTTAAAGGAAATATGAGCTTTTGTAGGCTTGCAGGGCAAGCAGAAGCTGGGCTTTACTCCAGTATCCAGCAGCACCAGACAGTAGGTTCATGGGGCTTTATTGCTTTTCCCAAGCAGCTCACCCTAATCCCAGGGCTAAGGGACATGAAAGTTCTTCTCCTTTGCACTTCCCAGCTATACACCCATCTTATTACCTCAATAGGAAGCCAGATAACGAAAAAGGAAAAACATGAAAGAAAGAACAGATCAGAGAGGCAGCAATCGTCCAGCCAGCAGAACAGGGGATAAATTGAAAAAAAAGGAAAGATAAAAGGAAGAGCAGAGGTCTGATTTATTTTGTTTTTACCTGACATGCACAGCTTTATTCATAAAGATGGGGAGAGGACTGAGGTGAGGATTTAGCATGTGCAGGGAAAAGAAAGCAACTTGTCATGGTGCGGAAAAGAGGAGGGGGAGGTTTGTATGGGGGGCACCCTGAGGAGTGAGAGTGCAATGGGATAGAGCCGGAGGGAGAAAATGAAGAAAAGAAGGAATCGAGTGAACTCAGGATGTGGGTAATCGGCACCACAGCAAGAGAGGCCAGACAGGTCAGCACTTAAGTGGACATGCTTTTACAAACAATACGAGCGCGGCACAAGGGTCGGGCAAGGTGCGAACAGAGCAGCTGAATGGGCTTTATGTTTCGCTTTGTGTCTGTGATGTGCATCTGCAAATGTGTGCGCGACTGTGCACACGGCCGAACGAGACAGAGAAGGTGAGACATGGGGAACGTGGTGGGAAACATGGCCCACTGGTATTTTTTTACAGAGACTGTGCTGATCCTGTTGCAAGTGAAACGTTTTAAACCTTTAGTCATCCTTAATTTTTGTAGTTACCTCTCGGCTCTTTTGATGAAGTTGTTTAGTTACAGTAAAACCTCAACAGAGTTAACTGTGACCGGTTCCCTCTCACGATAGCAATCTCGCCTTCATCCTTCCACCTTCCTCCCCTCTGTTTTTTCCCCCCGACTTCACCCTGTTATGTTTCTCCTCTCTGCCCCAACCTGTGGCCTCTGGGTTTTGAGGAAAGGCAGAGGTGGCCTTTGAAGATGGCGGCAGCCGAGTTTGTCTGGGGCCACAGCGATGAATGCATGTCTTTGTTGTTCGCCGTTCTCTCACTTCTTCATATCCCCCCACCCCCAAACCCCCCGCTTCGCTCAGTATCCTCCCTCTGCCCCCCACAAACTCACACCATCGTGCTCATGTCCTCGCTGGGGCCCACTTTGCACAAATGACCCTGCTAATTATGTATTTAAGGTATTTGGCTCCTGTGAACCAGCTTTGGGTTAGCGGTGGAGGCGGATGGGGGAGAGGGGATGTATAGGACCTCTGTGGTCTCATGGCTATCATTATTGCCCAGCATCGAATGTAAACACTGGATTAGAGCTGCACAGGTTTGTTTGAGAAAAAAGGACCCAGGAAGGGGGTTATGATCCCTGCCTGGCTTCTGGTTCCGATTCTGGTCTCTGGTTTCACTCCCATGTAGCACTTTTGCATAAACCTTTGAAAACTCATTTTGTCAAAGTATATTGATGGCTGAGAGACAATACAACATAAAACCAAACAATTACTTAGACAACCACATTTTTCACAATTTTATAGCAGTTAATCCAAATGTCATTGATATTATTGTGATTTACAAATTTTACACCATTGCCAGTTTTGCGTTAAGTTGTTCTGTCAGAAATATTTTGATATTCCTTCAGGAAGTGCCACTAACTGCATTAGAAGTGGTACAGCTGCAGATGCTATTTGCGCCTGAAAGCAGCTATAGAAATCCATGTACCGTAATAAATGTGTAATGTAAAATGAAAAGAGATGTAAAGCTTTTTTCTTAGAGTGTTTGCCAAAACACAATTTTTGCCTCAAGCGGAGTTCAAGTATATAAGAGTCCTGTTCACAAGTGATGGTAGAATGAAGCTGGAGATGGATCCACAGACAGGAAGGAGGGCATTGCTCCTCTCTGTTTTGGCAAATAAATAAATCAGTTGAAAGGCAAAACTGTCCATCTTTTGGTTTGTCTACATTTCAACACTCATCTTTTGCTGAAAGAGCTTCTTCTAGGGTGACTGGACTTGGATTAATGACAGGGAGAGGGGCTCTGCTGTTTGTCAGTAAAAGTGATCAGAGTTTGGTATTTAATTAGGATGCCTCCTGCGCACCTTCATTTTCAGGTTTATCAAACACTTTCTATTGGGATGAGCCCTTGGGGCAGACTCAGAGTTGGTCGGAGGGATTATGTATTATTTCTGGCCTGGGATCCCCTCAAAAGGGTCTGGAGAGTGTCACTGAGGGGAGGGATGTTTGGATTTACCTCCTGGACCTGCTGCCTCCATGATCTGACCATGAATAAGCAGAACAAATTGATTTATGGACAAACTGCTACTAAGACTGGAATTTTTATAATACGTCAGATATTCACTTTGGCCATTAGCTCACCAGTGTTGTCATAATGTACTGTATCTTTATTTCTTCAAACTAAGGCCATTTAAACAGCTTAAACATTTAAGATATTAAATGATCACGACGTTTCACAGAACCCTTGTTTAAAACATCTGAACTATGATTTATACCTGTTTAAAACAAAAATGTTAAACAGCTTTTTAAGTAAGTGTTACTGTTCGTGTTTTGTAAAACATTAGCAGGGCGATGACTGTGATGGACTTGTGACCCGTCCAGGGTGTACCCCGCCCCTCGCACAGTGATTACTGGACATGGGCACCGGCGACCCCCGTGACCCAAAATGGAAGAAGCGGGTAAAAGATAATGGATGGATGGATAGCAGGGCAATGAACCCCAGAGTACTTTGTAAATGAACAATGGTAAAAATTGGAGGTATTACTTGTATAATGCACTTAAAGATTACATCATGAAAGAAAAGCAGTGAGCATTTGATCTGTTTAATTTTTCTCTCCATCATTCTTATTTTTTACATTTGCATCTTTTTATTGTCCTGCTCCCATCACGTGTCAACTTTTGGGCCCACAGTAGTAGATGAAAAATACAAAAGGCCAGATTTTAAAAATGGGATGTTTCTCTGAATCCCACCAGAGGAAGAGGGCTGAGGGATGCTGCTGATAAACCTGAGATGGACACTCACATTCACACATCATTGTCTCAGTGGCTCAGTTTGAGTGCAGAAAGTGGTCATTTTGTTACCACTGTACCATTTGTAGCTATTTTACCTCCAAATACTGTCTGACCGAAGTTAACTTGACCTCGTGGTCTTTACAGACTGATGGAGGAAGGAATCAAGAACAGCAGGGAGGGATAAAGGGTGTGGCACAGGAACCACTGAGAGAGGTCTCTGGAGGGCGATAAGTCAGTTTCTGATGGGAGAGGAAGCTTGCATGTGTTGTAATTACAAAGGGAGAAGCGCTGCTGCTGCTCTGTGGGTGCTTTTGAGAGAGGTCGAGTGTGTGAGCGTGCATGTTGTCCGATGGGAGCGCAGCAAGACAAGACAGTTTTTCTTTTGCACATCCCATAAATCACACGTCTACAATTAAAAATAGGGAGAAGGGAGTGTTTGGCTTGTGGGAAAAGAGGAAGAAAGCATAGATTGTGTTACTGCTGTTGAGGAATGAAGTCTCTGTGTGTGTGTGTGTGTGTGTGTGTGTGTGTGTTTGTGTGTTTGTGTGTGTGTGTGTGTGTGTGTGTGTGTGTGTGT
>JARVGV010000412.1:18087781-18098712 GCA_031762435.1 Hypsolebias longignatus | reverse complement strand
AGATAGATAGATAGATAGATAGATAGATAGATAGATAGATAGATAGATAGATAGATAGATAGATAGATAGATAGAGTATAAACATGAATACTTTATCAAATACATTTGGTTATTTTTAAAAAAAATTGCTTTAAGAAAAAATTTAGGAAAAACTGACTAAACAATATGAAAAACACAATACAGATCCAGGATTATGATTAAAAAACACAAATTTTAATGTATTGCATTTCATTAAAAGCTGTTTAATCTAAAATTTAATTTTTTAAAATGAACAAGAATTGTGGTCATAAAACCGATGTGGCATTAAAACTTTCTGTTTGTAAATGCATAATTTATCCTTTAAAAAAGTATCTAACTCTTCAGATCCACCAAAACACAGATACATACATCTACCTGTACATTGTGTGTTAGAGAGCAAACTCCTAAAACTACAACATATATTTTTAAGTTCACAATTTGTTTTGGAGGACCATTGGTTGACATCCAATGGTTATCTTAAAAACTATCAAAGTATCATTTTATTCTTGGTAATAAAAATTGTCTACATTTCTCACGTGTTATAAAATAAAAGGTTATATTTCATGAGATGATTATCACATTCTCATGCACCATTCACTAATAGTTTTAGTAAATAAGAATATCAATTGTCATACATGAAACTTAAAGTAAATAAGTGAAACTTTAGAAGAGTTTTCTTTATATTTTGGATTAACTGTATAGTTTTAGTCGAGGTTTTAATGACTGTGCACTTTGCTAGACATTAAACATAAAAGGTCTGTAGTTCCTCCATCTCTGTGCCAGCCTGCGTTCCTTCTAGCAGTCTGTCTGCAGGAATTCACAGGTAGTTGTAAGAAAATCAATGTCAAACTCTTTCCTCAGTGAAGCCTCCTCTTACAGTTCAGTCATGATCAAACAAGACAAGACAGGAGAGTGGGACTGCATTAAAACATGGGCTAGTTGGGGGCTGTTTAAACTGTGTCTTCTCTGTGAATGAAGGGGTGGGGGGGGGGGCATTGTATCGATTTCTCTGATCCTTCCCACCCCAGGCCCTGGGGAATAGGCTGGTCTGCTGCTAGGGGCGTATTGGGGCTCAAGTTTTGTCATCGGGCATCAATCTCTCTTGTCTGTCAACCCTGTAACTTCCAACCCCTGACCCTGCCCTACCCTCTGATGGCCTGGGTTACAAGGCCTCCTAGATGGCAGATTGCCTTCAGTGAGGTCCAGCTGAGAGACGGTGGAGACAGTAATCTGGCCTGTGATGCCACTGTGTCTCAGAACCATGGAGCTCATGTTGCTCTGGCCTGGCCTGAAATTTAGGCAGACACTTTTCTGTTCTATCTTCTTTCTTTGATCATCCCTGATGCTTTCTTTTTGCTGTTCTTTTACCTCCGTCCTGATAATTACACACTATCTCCTATCTCGTGGACGTTTCTGTCCTTCTTCTCTCCTAAAGGTACAGAGTGTTTGAATCCATCTCTCTTTGCGGCAGCTGAACAGTCTGTCAGTGAGTTACTTCTGGAGTGAAGAACAGTCTTGTCACTGAACAACGAGTGTCGTCTGTTCTTCACATTCGTTAACTCTTGTCTAAGAGCTCTGTGTCTGGGAGCCATGGCTGTGATGTGACTCTGCGTGGGAGAAAGACAAACTAGAGGCAACATGACAAACCACTTGTGGCATGGTTGTCTTGCTGAACCTGCTTGAACTATTAATCCTGCTGAAGCTGTGCTTGGCACAATTCAACCTCAAAGCCTCCGTCACCTGGCAGCAGAGGTCAACAATTCACACAGCAGCCATTTTCCATGAGCTGCTGCATTCATCTTTTTGCTTTCATCCAGCACTTTTTGCAAGGAGACAGTAATTTCTTCTTGGTCTGGGGTATGAGGGCAAACAGAAGGCAGGCAAGGGTTATAGAGGTGAGACGGTGTGGGGTATTGAGGCAGCCCAGCTGCAGTCCTCCTCAAGCTTCTCTCCTTTATCTTTGTCAATCTCTTCTTTCCTTCTCACCATATTTCTCCATGACTCTATGTCTCTTGTCCATCAGCATCCTGCAGCTTCTTGATTGAAGAGAATATCTTTTTAATGCCCCTGTCTACCAGCAACCCTCCGCTTCTTTCACTCCATCTTCTTCTGTCTTCTCTTTCATTTCTCCTTCTGTCCCGTGTGAAGGCGCCTGGCTTGCTTCCATCAGCTTGTCTTTAGAATCTGTGAACTGAGCCCCGGTATGCACTTGGCATGCTCAAACTAAATGCTTCTCCTGTACTTCTCTGTTGCCTTCATCCTCCCTCCGGATTTGTCTCGAACATTGCTTTCTCACCAAACAGGTGGCAAACTGTGGAACTCGTGAGCCCTAACTGAAGGGGGGAAAAAAGAAATAAAACATATTTTCATTTTACTTTCATCTACACGTCCTTTGTTGTTTTGTAAAATGTTGACTCACATCCAAAGCTTCTTGATGTCTATTGTCTTTGGAACAATACACCAGGCTAACCCAAGCTCTTGTCCCATCAAGGCAAGTATCAGTGGGATGCCGCTAACAGAAGCACCACTATAGCTCTGCTAAAAACTCAAATCAAAGTCAAGGTGAACCTGTATGGTGGCACTTTTCTTTAACAGTTCTACGAAGCAGGAGGCCGTACCCTCATGCAAGGAACAACCACCATTTGATCATCAGGGACGCTTTGATGCTTCATTTAGTTGATGGCTCATTGTCACTGGTTCTTATTCGTGAGCACCAGGATGGAACTGAAAAAGATCTTCACTGGTGTGTTGATGAAAACATCTTATTTTGAGGAAGTTTTGGGTGAGATCACGACCGCAGAACAACTGGACCACACAGCTTATCATTCAACCTTTATTTTTAAAGGTTTGTCTCACTGAGTCACAAGGACTCATTTACAAGAGACCAGTTTCAAACAAAGAACACAGATGAGGTGCAGACAACAGTAGACAATCAAAGCATATACAATGAAAATTAAATTAAATAAGTTATATGAAAACAAAACAAAAACAGCTACATTATAAAACGATGTAAAATACTATTAACAGGAACATGTTGGTTTTTGAATTGAACTTATCAGTTGTTGAAAATCCCTTAGAAAGGTCAAAGTCGACAACTTCAGATCTTTTTGCAAGGTATTCCAGGTTACAGGAGCTTAATCATTATGATAATTTGGCAATGAGGACCCTTTTGATGGGCACGTTTATAAAAATTGACATCATAGATAAAATTTCACTTAATTTAGTGGTAGAATTTGTAATGTATGTTTCATTCCTACTGAAATATCTTTGAAGTAAGCTAAATCCAGATTGATACAGATCTACATAGAGTGTTTTTAGAAAAAAAAAAAAAAGCTAAGCCATAAGATACAATGCTTCAGATACTTTTTCAACCTGATATTTGTTTCTCAGTTTAAAAAACATTTTGGTGAGAATGAAAGTATTACTATATAAGATAAGGTGGAAATAACATAAAAATTAACAAGTCAAAATACAAAGGCACAATCCTGACTACAAATAACAAATATCTTACTGTAAAAGACTATAAAGACTATTTAGACATCCAATGAGAATCTAAATACTGCATTGAAGAAAATGACCAGCATCCCCATTGATTGGCTCCAGTATAAGTTTTAAGTCCCACCATCTTTATTTAATTGAACCGGTCATTGCTCATGTTTAAAAAGTATTGGGGGAAAAAAATCACCTCAAGTATTTGTTTGGGTGCTGACTCTTGTTGATTCTCATAGTATACATTTTCCCAATGCATTTAGCTATAACTAGTTATTTCATCCTTAAAAGAAAGGTCACGTAATGATAAAGTGTGTGGAGAACAGGTGAGCCTAAAAGACCAATATCTCAAGTGAACAGACTCGTTCCAAAAATCCTTTGGAACAACAAAAAGAGACAGTGATACTTTGGTCCATATTTTTCTTGTTGATCATAACCCAACAGCTTGTTATTTCTGTTGGAGAACGTGCTTGAACATTTATTTTCATTGATGACAACTAAAGATTAATAACAAGATCATCAAGACAAATCTTGCCAGATGTAGAAAATTGTGTAAAATGGCTTACCGTATTTTCCAGCCTATAAGTTGTACCTTTTTGCCTAATTTGCATACCTTGGGACTTGTATGCTGAAGTGACTTATTTATAGATTTTTTCCCAAATTATTAGACATTTTTAGACAGATGCGACACGGTAATTATTTTAGAGTTTCTAGAACACAAAACAATAGTAAGCAAACAGTGTTTTCCCAGAAGCTTTGTCAAGTACAAAGAGATGCACATTTTTAAAAAGATTTTCACATTGGACTGTTTTCCTCAAAGTCTTGATTCTTCTCCCCAAAACTGATGTTTACATGTTTTCGAGAGGTAAAAATGCATCAGAAAAACTTTAGTTTGCTACATATTAATGTGGACAGAGCTGGAGAAAGGTTACACAACTTGGCGATGATGAACGTAACAGTGGAGCAGAGAAGCCATTGTGTCGTGATAGTTAAGACAAGCTGGCACCGTCACATTGAGAACAGTCAAGCATGCTCTTCTCTCTGTCTGAATGAATCCTCAAACATCAGCCAGCATGTCCCCTGGGTGCCTCCGCACCTCTGTGGCTGTGGGTGAAGGAAGGTTTGCTGGGGGACAGAGTCCTTCTTCATCACCTCTCTGTTAGAACAGGACTGGCGCCTGGAATGAACGTGCCCAGCCAAGTCCATCCAGAACTGAGCCAAAGGCCTGGGCAGAGCAGCTAGGGGGGCTCTGGAACCACTGGTTGGTGTAAAGCTGACAAGGCACGACTCGCCGTGAGCTAAAACTACTGTACATGGTTAAACAAACAGAGATCTATGAAAAGATGTCTGCGCCTGCACACGTAAGATCTTGTGCTTGTACAGGTATGTAAAGCACATCATGCACATCATGCCTTTCCTAAATTAGTTTTTCCAGAGAAAATTGCTGTTTGGAAATGATAACATAATAATAGAGGTTGTGAGGTTTGCTCTCATGTTAGTCTTTCTGAAAATAGAATGGAGCTCGAGAGATGGAGAGGAGAGGAGATGAGGTTGGAGGTTTAACCTGGTGTCTTTGATGCACTGTTGTTCCGCTGCCCACCCTCTCCTTTCCCTGCAACCCTGTGGTTTGGCTCTGGCTCCACGTCCCTCTTCACAGTCCTCTGGTCCAACTCCTTCACCGCAGGTGAACTTCTTTAGCATGTGTCAATATTAGCTTGGGTTTATTTCAAGAAGTCCATATGGATAAAATCCCTGCGGAGATTACAGAGCTGACACAAAATAATGAGGAAGAATCTGAGGAACCATGGAAGAACCTTTAATGAATATTTATTATTTGCATAATAAACACAGAAGGGGTTTTCACTTGGGAATAATGTGGGCAGCTAAATCTGGGTATAGTCACATGGTGTACTGGGTAACCTCAACCCTGCAGAGCCTGCGATAAAACAGGAGTCACGGTTTGCTTTCAAATGATGGGAGTTACTGAAACAGACCCAACAGAATAAAGTTCTTCCATTCAGGGATGATCCTTGATAAAAGGCTTACATCAGGCTCAGCAGTAACAGCTACCGGTAAATTAGATTAGGTATTTCTCGTTTTGACAGAATTAACTTGGACAACTCTCTAGGTGAACAGGTCATTCATGCACGCTTGAAAGCCCCCCCAACCTTTTACTCATTTTTATCTCGCTGTTTCGTGGAAAATGAGATGTGAAAATAAGAATGTGCAGTGTTGAGGATTAGGTGTATTTCCATGACTTCTGAATTATTCCCAGGTGGGACATCCAGCGGGTGGGCCACAACTTTGAGCAAGAGTTTCTGAGTGCTTTGTAGCTGTCGACGATTAGTCACACAGTCTTGAGCAAGGTGGATGCATTACAACCATGTCTTCATCGGGAACATAAGGTTCTTTTTTACTTGAGTAGACAAAGAAACTTACTGCTTTGTCAGCCAATGGGTTTTAGATTATATATGATGGGATTTTTTTTTTCTTCAAATGAGTAATTTCAGAGACAAAAACTTGTGCCATCTTGACTGTTTATGTTTTATTGAAATTCTAAAAATAATGTACTTATGGAAATTTCCCACTCAGTTTTGATTAACGGATTCCATATACTGTAGTTATATATAATGGCCTTGTAACCCTTTGGCCACAATTATTTATTTATTTAAATTGTTGCAGATGCCATATCTTTGAAAGTTATATAACCAAGTGTTGCAGTATATCATCAGCATTAAATTATGTATCCCCTAATTCTTGTAGAAACTCAAAAGAAACACTTAATGTTGTAAGGATCTTTGGTTGTATTTTTTTATGTATAGTAATGTTAATGTATGTGTTTATTGTTTAAATTATAGGGATTGTTGTTTTTATTCTCTTGTGGTGTTATTTGTTGTCCAGCTCCTCTATGTTCCCTGTAATGTTTCTCACTCATCCTCAGTCAGTTCCTCTGTGTTTTTCCAGTCTGTTTACCACTTCCACTTCACCGGTACCTCAGCCCCAGTTAGTTTCAGCTTCAGATATCTTCCACTTATCTTGTAGGTTCTTCCCATCTCCACATCATCAGTGCATTATTGTCTTCAATGCAATGAGTGTGGTTTCTCTTTGTGTCTCTCCAACAAGTTCCTGGTGACTTTCTTTTATTTAATTTTTTGCTGCCTTGACAGATTTGTTGTTTTTCTTTTGATTAATAAATTTGTTTTCTTTAAGCTCCTCGAGTCTGTCTGCAGTTTGAGTTCAATCCTACAACCACAAACAATCTAGGTAGAAAATACATGCCTGCAGTATTAGCAGAATATGATTTTGTAATATCACATCATCATCATCATCATATATAATAAATAGATGCATATCCACTCATCCATCCATCCATCCATCCATCCATCCATCCATCCATCCATCCATCCATCCATCCATCCATCCATCATCTTCCACTTGTTCTAAAGGAAGACATGGTTTTCCACAGCTGCCTTTTCCTTCCTTAGCGTTCCAATGTGATCCCAGGCAAGCTGAGACATAGTGTCTCTGGCGTGTCCAAGGTCTTCCTCGTGGTCTCCTCAGTTGGACATGCCTGGATCATCTTCCTAGGGCGGCATCTGGGGGAACATCTTTACCAAATGCCCAAACCGCCTCAACTGACTCCTCAATGTGGAGGAGCAGCAGATGTACTCAGAGTCTCTCATGGATAACTGAACTTCATACTCTGTCTCTAATGGTGCCATGCCACTTTCTCAACTCTCATCAGTTCTGCACCATATCACACTGGCATGTCCACTGCTGGCACCCACCCTCCACTTAGCCCGGTTTATGGGACCATCTTGTTAATGGTTCCAAATGAACTGCTCTGAGGTGATGATTTTGAGGTAAGCAGGCAGCAGTCGCTGATTAACTAGAGAGGCTACTTCACTGGATGACCTGGCCAGCAATACCTGCAAACTGCATGTGAACCACCACATCGTCTTCGATCATTGTAGCATGTGGATTAGCTAGGGTTTTTTTTTTTCCTTCTATTTTTCTAGTTTCTAGGTCAGTATGGAAGCTCCAAAGGTAGCACCATGGACCAATGACGAGGTCCAGACTTTTCTGTCTTGGTGGATAAGAGGATCATTCAGGCCGAGCTGGACAGCGATACAAGAAATCACCCACTTTGCATTGACAACCCCGCGCACAGAGTGGGGAGTAAGTCCCATGGCAATTCAACTACACCTGAGAAGAACTGATAAGACGAGAATCCACTCGAGTCACACTTTTCAATGGTAAAGCAGCTTTAGTGAGAATCCATCTATCCGGCGAAGAACATATTGCTTGCACCTGTGATCTTGTTCTTTCAGTCATTAGCCAAAGTTTGTGTACAAAGGTGGGGGGTAGGAGCATGGACTGACTGGTAAACAGAGAGCTTTGCCTTGCCACAGTGGACTGGCACAGAGTCTGCAATACTGTGGAAGCCACACAATCCATCTGTCTCAAGCTCCATGCTTGCCTCACTTGTTAACAAAACCCTGAGGTACTTGAACTCCTTCACTGGAGTTGGCACCTCACTCGGAACCCAGAGATGCCAATCCACCCTTTTCTAACTGAGGACCATGGCCTTAGAGTTGGAGGTGCTTAATAATTTTATGTGCATATTTCACATTTGTTTGAACATGATAATTTATAACCTGAATTTCTGTTTATTCCTTAGTCTGCTTGTATGTCTATTGGAAATGCTGTCCAATACAGCAACCTTTATACTGTTTAGTTGTGCTTTTATCTGCATTTTGATGTGTTTTAAATAATGTTACCTTCAACTTTTTAGTAACTTGGTGATAGGTTTGAAGTTAACAGCCCAATAATACTTATCTGAAACATGAGATGGAGATATTTCTGTGGATGGATGAATGTCTATAGTGTTTTATTAAAGAGCAGTTGCTGCACGTATCCCCTTATACTTTCCTCAACTGCTATTCAAGATTAGTGGAAAGTCCATAAGCAAAATTTGGAAACTACAACCACAAGCAGCAAATGCACAGAACATTTATTCATTGAGTTTCATTGACACACACGCACGCACACACACACACACTTATGTACATGAGGTGGGAGTAAGGAACAGCAGCAGTGGCAGTAGCAGTAAATTGGTACAGGCATCTGTCAAAAGCCACATGAGTCACCGACTGGAAAACGTGCAGCTCTCCAAAGCCAGAGTAGATATCCATCAAAAGTTGCTGCCAGCCTGAGCTGCTGCACAAACCCAGTTAGATATACACAGTTATGTTACTTACACATACACCAACTTGCACACATGACAGCACATGCCAAATGCATATATATACATGCATATGCACACATGGAGAGAAGGGGCATTGTGTGGTGTTCTTAGTAAGATGATGGAAGAATAATAATAATTATGCTTTCAGGAGAGGCAGTGAGGTTTGGAAAGTGATGTGTAACCACTGTAGCGCACTTGGATATTTTACTAACTTAACCCGATTCAACCAGCTTTACATATGATGTCACCTGGAAATATAAACACTGATTTAAGAATCAACTTTGAATAAATCTCCTGTGTTTTTAAACTATGCATTCTCCAGTCACTAACTGAGCAGACAGGTAAGACGTTTACTACACCTGTAAAACGTAGGTGTGGAGAAATGTGCAGACCAAAGACTCTGGTAGTTCATGTTTAAAAAACGGAGAACAGTTTGATTAAAATATTTATTTAGACAATGTAGTCACTTTTCTGTGAATTTGATGTAAAAAATCAAGTCAGTGGAAAAGGCTTTGACACTTTTTGAAGTTGTTCTCGAGTTATTGGATCATTTTATCTCTTCTTTCATTGCTGTTTCTCTGATCTATACATATGATCTCATATAAAGTCATGAAACTTTTACTTGCTCATTTTTAGCTTGATATTTTTAATATGTCTTGAACATGTCACAATCATGACTTGTATGTCAGCATGGTCTGAAGCTGGTTTTTTGTTCTGTTGTCTTTTAAATTGATTTTTTTCTTTTGTATTTATACTTTTCAGTCTAATATTAACTTCTATTTAATTTATTTTATTTTCACGATATAGAGCTTCCTTTAATTTTGTTTTAAGTACGTATACAAAATGGCACTAATTATGATGGATTTTGATACGGTGGCTATGCGTTTTGCACACTACCACACACAAACAGGAATGTTGGGGGATAACAAGTCAAGGAGAGAAGAAGGTAATAAATTCAGTTTCACTGTGTTACATTTAATTTATTGTGTATTTTCAAAATACTGTATATGTATAAAAAGTACTCAGTACACTCCTTATAAAAGGAAAATGTTCATATTTCTAATTGAATCCAGTTTCATTTAAACTCTTGAAATGGAGTTTTTGTTTTACCCCAGAATATAAACTCTTGGTTGAGAGCAGTTCAGATTGGCCTAATTAAAAAAAGCTCATCTTAACATTATCCATTAAAACTGACATGTTTTAGTATAATTCAATGTATAGTTCTGTGTGGTCAGGCAGTGCAACTCTCCTCAGATTCCTGAAACAGCACACATTCTGGTGGGGGGCAGCGGTCTGGAGCCCGCTCCTCACACATGACCTCCTCATGGTCAGCAGGTCAGATCTTGATAATCCTGTCTCACAGCCACATAGTGTGCATATGGTGTCCCACTCATTATGCCAGAGGTTAAAATTGTCCCAGTGTTTGAAGTCTCGTCCTTTTGTTTTGCATTTTATTTCAATCTGAACGGCCACCTAAAGAGTAATAAGTACGTTTTCAGGATTTTTACAACAAAGATGGAAAACACACTTTGTTTTATTTGACAGATGGCTTCCTATATCTCATTTCTCCTGCAGATGCTACAGCCTTTATGTGAGGGTGCATGCAGGGATGAATGTGCAATTTGTCTCAAATGGGTTCAGGAGGCCCACACCTGCAGGAGATCTGCAGAGAGCATCACAGTCATGGGGAGAAGACAGAAGAGATGAAACAGAGAGCAGAGGGACTTACTCCGCCCCCGGACATTGTTCTTTCAAGCTTTTCTAAACATATTGAGGACGGGGGGAACAATGCACCGCAGACAAGCTCGCTTGGAGCACTCACAAAGAGCAGCACGGTCAGCTCTTTTTGAAGACAAGAAAGAGAAAAATCAAAGAGCAGAGAAGCAAAAAAAGGAGGAAGGACGGGGTGAGAGATTTATAGACAGCAGGGAGATAAACCCTTTACCCGGAGACTTTACCTCTCTAGGAATTTTACACAAGTGTGATGTAGAAAATGCATCAACATGATGTGTTTTTCACCAGTTTGTAATTTCTCTCTCTCAAATTAGCCAGTTCTCCTCCAAAGACAAACAGAAAAAAAAAGACAAGAAAAGTGAGCCTAAAGTAAAAAAAATAATAATAATAATCTTGTTTTATTTTGTGAACACCCCCCCCCCCCCCCAAAAAAAAAAAAGGC
>JARVGV010000412.1:18019321-18031491 GCA_031762435.1 Hypsolebias longignatus | reverse complement strand
AAAAAACATTAAAAAAAGTCCGCGAGTGGGGCGAGGCTTGATGACGTCACTGGGGGGCGACGGCCGTAAACGCGAAATGCCGTAAACCGGTGACGCCGTAAACCGGGGGTTACCTGTATATATATATACAGCAGATACGTTGGGTTTATTAGCAAAGTATCTCCCTGTTTTTGTTGGTGTTGTATTATAATCAAGTAGTGTATTTCCTCACAAGTTTATCATTGTTCCAAATAGTAATTAATTCATCAGTTTCCTTTGATGTTTCTGATTTTATTGTGTGCTTCACTCATCTCCTCTCAGGGCAGATTTCCTGCCACAGTTCATCAGGAGTAAATGGTGACGCCAGTACATCAGAGTCCCACACGTTCCTCGCTAATGGTTACATCTGCAGAGACTGCTCGTTACATTCCCAGAAAACAGACTCGTACATCACACGCTCGTCATCATCTCAAGCAGCAGTGCTCGCCAGCGATGCTTCTTCTGCCTCGTCTTCACCTGTCACCAGTGTTTATAGCAGAGACAGGAGTCGGAAGAACAAGACGGGTGAGAAGTTCTTGAGTCTGTCTGAATTGAAAGCTTTTTTGTTTGTTCGTGTGATAAATGGTTAGCTTTTCTTATCTTTACGGTTAAAATGTTATGCAGTTGTTCTAATAAGATTCTAATCAGTAGTTGTGTTTCTCTTTAGGTGTCCTGATGTCAGTTTGCAACTCGTGTGTGCGCTACAGTAAACAAGCCCTGGCACCCACTGTGTCCTTAGTCTCTCTTTTCTTCAGTAGTGTGGTCCGGTTGGGTTCCTGGGTCAAGAGCTCATCTGCAAAAGGTACACACAAATCTTTTTTACTCATCATTTAGTCATTGCTTCCATAGAGATTATAGATGCTTATCTGAAACTCTTCCATCCTGATTACTGCCAGAACGCCGTTCTCATTATTATTGTGTTTTGTCACATTCTTTCTTTTTCCTTTAATAACTCTTTCCTGGTATTTGATCACTCTTTGCTTCCATTTTTCCTTCTTTCAGGTTTTTATTATTTTTTAAGGGAATGTCTTTGTCAGTAACGTTGCTTCCTCCCTAATAGTTTCTAAATACCTTTTCAGCTATTTGTCTCTAGCTGTGAACTGAGTCTCAGCTTTGACTAATGGTGCTTTTATGGACAGGTGTGTCAGCAGGTATTTTAGCATCGTTTTGGGACTCAGTGAGACAATCAACATCCTCGAGTGTGTCCAAACTTTGGCTGTTTAAGCAGACTGCTTCCCACAGGACGACAGGCTCCAAGGCTGTTGGCTATGAAGGACAAGGTACCTGCTGTCGTTACTTGGAGAAAGCCCTGACATCTGCTGTTCTTCTTCATGAAATTCCACTCATTTTAAATGCATACAGTCATGTTAATAAGATTCTCTTACAAAGTGGAAGTGCCTTCTGAATAATTCAACTCTTAATTCACACTCTTTTCACTTTCAGCCTTTTTCTTCTGTTTCTAAATGAGGAAGTATACTAGAAACAAAATAAGCATCCAAACCAGCATTTTGATTCCATTTCAGAGGTCAACATAAGCCCTTTCCGTTTGTCTGAGACAACCTATTTAGACTCGGACAACCAGATCTCACCTCGAGGTTGTGCAGTGCACATTCAAGTGAAATAGACATGGAATAAAGTCTTCAATTGCTGTGATGGAGAACTTTTATCTTTAAAATTAAAAGGGGAAAAAAATGTGTTTTGTTGTGGTATTTTTAAAGCCGTCCAACCTAATGATGATACAGGGATTAAACTGGCACTGCTTTAAACAAATGCAAAGAAACAGAGCCACAGTTTGACCCGAGCAGAGCAGGGCGGGTCGTGCTGTCATATACAGTGGGTGTGTGCAGTGTTTCTAACTCAGAGACAGACTGCAGGTGAGAGCACCGATCAGTGTTTTTTGTACAATAAGGGTGACTCCCCGCTCCTCTAACCAAAGTTGATGATGTGTTATAAATTATTCAGTCTACGTATTAAATGTATGTGTTCCCATGTTACCAGTTCACTGCAGCTGGGGGAGATACCAGAACTGATGCACCCCCTCCTCTCGCACCACGACCCAACCTCCCCAGGATTTTTGTATCTAAAGTTTAACTATGTATTAAACGTATTGGTAGCATCGTCACAATCGTACAGACTTGTGCAACTTGCTTGCATGACTAAAATCCGGGTCCAAGAGGGAGAGCGCCCTGCCACAGGAGCGCGCTCAGCCTGCGTGTCGGAGAGGGAGCTGTGTCTGCTCCTTTAGTTCTTATAATTGAACAACAGTGACACTAAAAGACAAATATTTATGTGCCCCACATTATAGCAAAGATGTGTGTCACTGTTTAATTTTTAACTTTAAAACTCAAGAAGTTCTCTCTGTGAGAGTCATTCTCAGGTGTTTGTTGTTTATCATAAATATCTGCAAAATTCAACTGTACACAGTGTTTTAGCAACAACATGGTGTTGCAGCTGTTTGGATGAGCTGAACTTGATTTTATTTAAAATCTTACGGAGAGGTAAGTGTGATAAATGCAACTTAATAAATATAATTCCTTTGAATGAAGTAGCCATTTTAAAATCTCTGTCTCTCAAATATGTAGTGGTGTGAGTGGGGGCGGGTGGGTCCTCGTGTGGCTTGGATAGCCTGTAGGTCTAAAAATAAAATTCACTCAAAAATAAGCTGCGAGTACCTCTGTAACGTTTGCAAACAACGGAAAATTTTAGCGACAACCAGATTTTGTCACGAGTTTATCTGCTGGACAACCTGAAAAACATATACATGTTTTTGTTAAAGACCTGACAGCACATGTTGCACATGCTGCAACAGAACTACCACATCATCATTAGTCAGCTTTTTAAAAGAGCCTCTAAAATGTGCAGATAGTTGGACTCAACAAGGCATTATTTTTATTCCAGTATACTTCTGATTCCGCGTGTTTCTTTTCACAGCTGCAGGCGTTTATTTGCTCTGCTGCATGATTTTCTCTACATGTTTTTAACTCCTGTTTCTTGCAGGTGCTGTTTAATGCTCCTACGTATACAGTATTCTCATAAATTCTCATTACTAAATTTTCTTCGGTCAGACTAGTGGCGTGCCTTTTATCATATTTGTTTTCTGCCTTGATCTTTATCATAATTCTTCAACGCATTTTGTTAAGCAAATATTTTGTTTGTGTGTTGCAGCTCACTCGAGTTTCTGTGGAAGCATGAACGTGAAGGATCTGGTGACAGAAGATGCATCACATCTAAATCTCAATGGTTCCTTGTGTAAGTACCCTCAAAAAGCTTCTGTTACTCGTGATGAATGTGTTGATGTGATTGACAGAGTCAATGATATGCACACCCTGAGTCACGATGTGTGGGCAGAGGTTGTGTGAACTGGTCCGCAGTCTGCTGACTAGCTGCAGAGGATTCTTTTAGTCCAGCGTGCATGAAAAACCTTTAGGGCTGTAGCTCTATGCCACATAAGAATCAGTCTTACCAGATATTGTTTTAAAATATATTTTTGTTTTGCAAATACGAAAACAAAAAGGGGGTGCATGACAGAAATTGGGTTGAGTTGCTTCAAACAAGGTTTTTTTAAATAAACAATTAAACAAAGCAGACATTACTGAAATAGCATAATTTTAAATTAAAATAAGTATCGGTTTGAATCTGACAATAATCACCTTTATTGTTTTATTTAGTGAAACATTTTCTCTGTAAAGTTGAAATGGTGAAACATTTCAAACACTAGTGAAGTAAAAAGGCAAAATGTTGAAAATAAGACGGAGAAGCAGTGATTTTATTTCCCATAATGCTTTACATCGTGCAAACTTTTTGATACATATAATTATTGTTTTTACTGTTTCTTCTGCTGATAATTTGTAAAACTAACACTAATGTGTTTATTTTAATCTAAAGGATTACATTTGCTCAGACTTTTTTCCTTCTGCTTGCTGTTCTTTATTTTGGCACACAGGTGATGACTGTAAAGGGAAGCAGGTTTCCGACACACACACTGTCGTCCACATGCAGTCCTCCAGGTCAAAGCGCCTGGTGGGGGCGCTGTGGAGCATCTTACTTCTTGCAGGTTAACGGCTTTAATGCTGATTACATCTTTATTAATAGACTTTTATGTATGTGTTATTGCTATATATCATTTAAAGTCATTTTTAGCTATGGTTGTGTCTCTAGTTTTGCCTTCTTTGATTTTTGTCTCCAGGTTCGTGCCTCTTGTTTCCGGCTCACTGCGCCGTGAGCGCTGCTAAAGCGTTGGGTTCAGGAGTTGGAGCTGCAGCACAGAGGGTTGGTTTATTCCTCTGGATGCTCCTGGCATCTCCAGGTTAGTGTTTAATATGTTGCAATCAATGAATACCATTTTCCTGATTCTGTTTTTGTGTGTTTGTGTTTATTTTTGCATTTTTTTATTCTTTCTGTTTGTCCAGTTAAAGCTGGCAAAGGACTGCTGTGGTTTCTGGCTAGAGGGTGGTACCAGCTTGTATCCCTCATGTCTCTCCTCAATGTCTTCTTCCTGACTCAGTAAGACTCCCTGGTTTTTTATACTTAACTCTGCGACACATTTAGGATCAATTTAAGGTTGAACAGTTTAAAATTAGCATCCATAATAAAGAATAACCAGATATGACAGAGTAAAGGTGGTTTTGTTTACATTTGTTGTATTAATTTTACTGTACATTCAGTTTCAACTTCATGTCCAGAATCCTGTTCTGCCATGCACCTGCTTCTCCAATAGCACTATTTTAGACACTTTATTTTAGTGAAGTGTTGCTTGGGAAGCCAAAACACTGAAGATAAATTAGATTTATTTTAGATTTATCTTGTTGGCAAAAATCAAGGAATGTTCTTGTTATTGTTTATCTGCTAATATTGTCTGACAAGTTAAACTATTATTGCATGGTTTAAACTTAATACAGTCTCAAAAGATGTAGATAATGCACAAAATTAAGGAGAGTTTTACTAATTAATGGCCACCACATATTTTAGTGTCAGCAAAGTCAAATGTAGCAGGCGTTTCTTTTTTGAATTATTCACAGTTGGTTTCAAATGGTGATAAATGAACATTGTATAACAACCATAATTCCTGTTTTCTCTAATGACATTCTAAGAAACTTTAAAAATCAATGTCTACTTCTGCCAGTTGTATATAATCAGATCAGTTTGTGTTTCTGTGTTTCAGATGCTTTCCCAGACTCTGGAAGCTCCTGTTGCTACTTTTGCCCTTTTTACTCCTCTTATGTAAGTTTGTTAGAACTTGTAAGGGACTTGTTGTTTTTGCAGATGCAACCTATTTACTCTAGTGAGTTCATGTAGAGGAAAATCTGTCAGTGTGGAGGCTGTGAATGTTATAACCAGCACACGTCTCTGGAGTACGTTACAAACCCAGCAGCATATTCAGGTCAGCCTTTTCAAGGCTCCTCTGTAATTCAGACCTGCTTTTCTACTGATGCATTTTATATTTCAAGAAATATATGAAGAGGTAGAAAGATCTTGGTATCTGCAAAGTATTTTCACCTTACATCCTAAGTTTGTTACATGTAAGCTTGAAGTTGATTTTGTGTTTCTTGTGTACAGGGTTTTGGTGGTGGGGTCCGTCCACGGCTGCCCTGTTTGCCTACCTCCCAGCTGTAAACCTAACCGAGTGGCGTTCTGCATCTCCCTTCACTTTCCTGTCTAACTTGGTGGATGTTCCAGCTGCTGTCCCTGTATCGGAGTCTGCTACGGAGCGGACTCCATCCACCCCAGCCTCACGTGCAACAGTAAGTAGCACTAACAGAGAAAACTTATGACACAATCTCTGTTCTTCAGTTAAATGAAGAGAAACGTGAGTCCAACTCTGACTTTTCCCCCCATCTTTTCTGCCCGTTACTTCTCAGCCAATCCATCCACCTGTGGCTGTCTCTGGTGCGGACTTGGAGCGTCTTGAACGAGTCGAGCGCCAGCTAGCGCTGCTATGGGAGCGAGTTCAGCAGGGAGACCGGACGCAGGATCAGCGCCACCAGGACATTTTGGGTCTGTACAGCACACTGAGGGAGCAGCTGCACACTCAGACCGAAAGGGAGAGCTTGGAGGTGTGGGCGTCCTCTCTGCTGGAGCAGCGACTCGGCTTGCTGCGTGGAGAGCTGGAGCAGGAGAAGACGCACACAGCACAGGTACGTGGAGGTTCATAAACACTGATCCTGACAGTTTGATGTCGTAACTAAAGGGACGTCTTGCTTTGAAGATCTAAAATCATTCTGTTTCTTTTTCAGGGTGCAGAGCAGCAGAAACAGCAACAAGAGACTCAGGCAGCACGTCTGGCTGATTTAGAATTGCTGCTTAAGGCTTTGGCTGCCAAGACTGAGGTATGTCCTGCTGATTCACTGTGTTTTTACTAAGGAGGGGGAAAAAAAGAATTTAATGCATGTTTGCAGAAAACAGGAACTGACAAGTTTTATTATCAGTCCAAAGTCGATTTCTAAATGACACAAATATAATTTAAGTTTTTGCTGTTTTTGTTTCAGGAGATGCAGCAGAAGCAGCAGCAGTATGAACATGAGAAGGACAAAAGAGAACAAGAGGTCATCACGCCTGCAGCA
This sequence comes from Hypsolebias longignatus, assembly GCA_031762435.1. Lineage (NCBI taxonomy): Eukaryota > Metazoa > Chordata > Actinopteri > Cyprinodontiformes > Rivulidae > Hypsolebias > Hypsolebias longignatus. The sequence continues at coordinate 18,024,913 of JARVGV010000412.1, read as the reverse complement.
GACACAGCTCCTGTCAGGTAGACAGAAATTATTACGTCCTCATATCCTTCTGAAGACAGATGTTTGATTTTATGTGAAGTGGCAGTATCGTTTTGTGGGTAGGTTTCTGAACATTATTGTTGTTAATGTGTAGCTTTTGTTTTTCCTTAGTGTGGGTGTGAAGCAGGAGGACCATGATGCTTTGCTGGTAGAGGTGCAGAGACTTGAAGCAGAGCTGAGTAGAATCAGAGGAGACCTCCAGGGTGTTCTTGGTTGCAAGGGCAAATGTGAGCAGCTGAATACACTGCAGGAGACGGTAATGATCCCAAACCTTTTCTCAACTTTTGTTTGTGTATGCAGAACCAGGTTATTCTAAGATTATTTTAAAATTAACTATGACTCCGTCTTATCCTTCCTAGATATCAGGTCAAGTGTCCTCACAGGTACGGAAAGAGCTACAGGCTCTGTTCTTCGGCAGCAGCGAATTAGGAGATCAGCAGGGTGAGGTACCCGAGTCTCTGATCCACTGGCTGTCCCAACGCTACGTGAGCACATCTGACCTGCAGGCAGCACTGGCCTCACTGGAGCTGAGCATCCTGAGAAACATCTCGCTGCAGTTGGAGCTCAGCCAAGTCCAGACACTGGGCGAAGCCGAATCACGAACCAAAAACATTGTTCAGACGGTAACTGGGACTGTCCACCATGCTTCTGCTGCAGAGGGACTGACCGAAGAGGTACACATGCCACTAACGTCTTATTCACTTAGGGTTTATGTCTTAACCAAGTAACGAGTATTTTTTTAAAATCTTGTTTCGTGTTCTACACCCAGCACGTGAAGCTGATGGTCCAGAATGCTCTGAAGCTGTACTCTCAGGACCGAACTGGCCTGGTGGACTACGCCCTGGAGTCTGGAGGTAAGAAGGAAACTTGCCCATCCTGCGCCTTTATCCAGGTCCGTAGTTAACCCTGCATGGCTTTACAGGGATTAACAAGGTGGCTGTGTGACGTTTGTCTTACGCAACAAGGATGAAGGCATTTACAGGCTCAAGGACAACCTGCAAAACCTCAGCCTGTCTCATCAGGCGTCTGACAGTCTGCTGACATGTTTGTGGTTATCACAGCTGCCCCGTTCACCCAGACATTCTTGTTTTGTTGCGTAGATACTTTCATGGTAATTCAGACTTCACCACGCCACATATTTTTATTCATATTGTTTATTTTTCTTTTTTTTTTTTAAGCAAGAAGGGGAGAACATGAACTCTCTTTGTTAAAACTTTTGACTTCAGTGCAGTAAGAAATTCAAAAAAGAACTTTAAATCTGGTCTATTCAGGATTCTGGAAATAGTTCATTACCAACATATTTTGATGGGATGTCATTAACTTCTTTTTAAGTCTTTTTTTTTTAAACAATCCGACTCCTTCTGATCATCACTCATTGAGCATTGATTGTCTTACTGAACATTAAATGTGGGCTTGAAACCGTCAGGTATTGTTGCATGTTGTTTATAATGTGTGTGTATGTGTGTGTTTTTAGGTGGCAGCATCCTTAGCACTCGCTGCTCTGAAACATTCGAGACAAAGACTGCCCTCATGAGTTTGTTTGGTCTGCCCCTCTGGTACTTCTCCCAGTCTCCACGGGTCGTCATCCAGGTGAGCCTCACCATCACAACCAGAGAGGAGAGCGAGGGCTGATGCTCGCTCGTTCAATAATGGTTGTGTAACAGATACAATCAGTGTTCAAGTCTTGACCTCTGCTCCAAAAGTAATTTCCTCCACTTCCCCTCCATCAGCCCGAAGTGTATCCTGGTAACTGCTGGGCGTTTAAAGGCTCCCAAGGTTATCTGGTAATCAGGCTGTCCCTGAGGATCCTTCCCACATCCTTCTGCGTGGAGCACATCCCCAAAGCTCTTTCTCCAACTGGAAACATCACCAGCGCACCACGTAACTTCACCGTCTTTGTAAGAAATACTGACACAAGCTATTAAAGTCACTTTTTAATCACATCCAAGCATCAATGTCTACAGATTCACTGACGTTTTCCATCTTCAGGGTCTTGATGATGAGTACCAAGAAGAGGGAAAGCTGCTGGGGCACTACACATATGAAGAGGATGGCGAGGCATTGCAAATGTTCCCGGTTAAGGTAACTTTAGAGGAGCTTTCTAACCCGTTAGAGAAACAAACATCATTGTTGATAAGTGTTTGGTAATGGTTCTTCTCTTATCTGTCAGGAGAAGAACGACAAGGCCTTCCAGATCATCGAGGTACGGGTCCTGTCTAACTGGGGTCATCCAGAATACACCTGCCTTTACCGCTTCAGAGTCCACGGGGAGCCGCGTCCTGAATGATCTTACATTCTAATAAACAGCATTACACTCTGTACATAGTCCTCACTAGCTTCTTTAAAACTCAGAGGGCATGGCGACGCAGACGCTGCCAACGAAAGCCATTAAGACAGAAATCATGGACGGTTAAAGCAACGTGCTGAGACGGAATCATGAACGTGTTTGCAACAGTGAAAGAATCTGAAAGTTTGTGTCTGGAATATGAAAGAAGAGGAATGGAAACAGAAAAGCTAAATGTTTTCTTTATCATTGCACTGAATCATTTCTAAGGACGTCCAGCTTCCCCTGAGCAAACAAACCTTATCCTCACTGCGTCAGGAGGTGAAGACTTGAAACGGAGGTTACACACTCTCCTCCACTATCTTTCCACACACACACTGTCCGTTTTGATCGGTTTATTTTTTTTACTACCGATTTTAGGATCAAGACCACTTTATCTTTGCCTGAAATGCTATCTAGGAGAATCACTCTTTTTGTTGCTGTCAAAAATATTTGCAAAGCCATGGACATGTTACGTTCACTAGCCTAGTAAGATTTATTTTGTAGAGCCTGAACATGCTGCCCAAAGACAAGCTCTGAATGTTTGATCAGATGGAAACAAGTTTCCTTTAATCACACAGCAACACTATTAAACCACTGACCAGATCTTGATGTGATGCAAGCATTGGGAATCCCTTCACTCTGTTAGTGATTAAATGTGTGTCTGATTATGAACAGACACAAGGAAGAGTGCTGCAACTCCTGAACAATAAACTTTCACATACATCATGGATGTAGACGAGTGATTCCTCTCTGGGTCCCGTGTCAGGATCTCAGATCTCACCTAATAATGGAAGTGAAAAGACTTGACTTCTCCTGTACACGTGTTTTATTAGCTGTTTCTTTCTCCTTTTAGTTTACCAAAAACGTCCTCCTCACACAGGCTTTCCGCTCTGAAACCAAGAAAGAATGTAATTTGTATATTTTATTGTTAATAGTTGGTCCTTTATATCTACTTTCATCAGTGTTGCGTTATAAAAGAAAGAATCTTGTCATTAATATGATTATATTACTATTGTTTTACCATTGCTCATTGTGTTTGCTTCATTCTTGTTTTGATTTGGAGGGTTAATATCAGAGGATGCACTGCAACAACTTCTTAGACAAAAACGTTGTGGCACGAGTCTTATTGTATTTTTAAAAATGGGACAGTTGTGGTTGTAATTATGGGTAGGTCTAAAATGTTATTTATGCAAAATAAATGTTTTGTTCACAGTTTTATTTATTTACAAGATAATTAGTGGCTGCAAATTATGATTGAGTTACTGCAATGTATATTTTGTTCAAAGCTGTTCAGTGCATTTTTGGAATATTCTTGGGGATTTTATTTCTTTTTTTTTTTTTTTTTTAAGAGAAATTGCTATTTTTGTTCAGTCATGAGATGACTTAACTGCTTTGGAATATATTCCAATAAAGTGAATAAATTCCACTTATTTTGACCTAACATGAACTACTGTATGTCTTCCCTTAACATAACCATAATATAAACTCTAGTTGGCTTATGTTTCCCCTAATTGAATGCAATAGTTTAAAAAAAATTAGTTAGAAAAAAATTCCTTAAATGTGTAATTTACATCTTCAGCTTATATGCATTACATAAACATTGTCCAATTTATATTTAAACAATTTTATTCTCAGACTGAAGAAGTATTTTGGATAAAAGATGAACGTTTTAACAGAAGATTCTGTCCAGAGGACCTGACTGAACTGTTAAATCTGGATTACTGAGCACGCATCAGGAATTTTATCTAAATTTTCTGAAATTGTATGCTTTCTTTGCACACCTTTTTAATACATTTATGCACTGATTGATATAAAAGTTAAATTGAGCAGGAGCAGTAAAATCTGAAAGGTGTTAAAATGGACAAATACAAAATAAGATTGCAGCTTGTATAATTAAACGTAAAAACAAAAAATGTTTAAATCATAAAGAAAAAAAAACAAAGTCAGTATTAATTCTGAGTGTTTGGACTTAATTTATGCTGCTTCTAAAAATTCAATGAAACTAGAAATACGGGCTCCCCGGTACATTCCCGGATTTTACTAGTTTTGATACTGGGACCCTGTGTACATAATTTCGTTTCATCACATGTACCACATGTGGTGCAAATGACAATAAAGACTCTGATACTCTGAATACCAAAGAACACTACAAAAATGAGAACCACCATGAATGTTGCGCTACCTTCTGCCCTCTAGTGGTAACTCCAGTGTTACAGCAGAAAAATGAGCCGATCCAACCGAGAAATTAAAAAAAATATGTTAAAATAATTGATATTTATAAAATACATATTTTGTATTTCATAAACTTAATGTGTAGGAATCGAAGTAGTTTTTTTTTTTCTCACACAGTCAAACTCCTGCAAACAACAAATAAAACTCCAGTTGATGAGAGATTATTTAAAATTTGCTTTATGTAGGCTCCAACATTGTTATTAGTGATATTGGGGTGAAAATACATTTGGCAGTACAGTATAATAAAATGTGGCGCGTACTTTGTTGTTTACACCGGAAGTTAAGTTACGTACTTCCTTGGCAACGACAGCCCTTGACGACGGCTAGGCTGAACAATGGCAGAAATTATCGGTGCTAAAAAATCACTTTGGGAACAAGTTTGTGAAGGTAAATTAAAAAATATGTTTACGTTTCTGCTTGAAAAAAAATGAAATGACTAAACTGTGTTTGTTTTGGAGAATTTGAATCTGAACGACCAAGTCCTCCCTGTGAAAAGTGGACAGATAGCAGCCCAGTCAATCCTACAGCACAATCTACACAAATTTATGAAGGTAAAACATTCATTTAATTAAAAGTAGCTGATATTATAAATTACATAATGTACGTAGTTGTGTTTGTGTGTTTGTTAGGTCCTGTCATGCGTTTCTTCCAGAAGACAGTGTTTCCTGTGTTGTTGCCCGGCCTGGCAGCTTTGCTGGCAGAAGCCAGGAACCACGGCTGTTTTGAGGTTTAATACATTTCGTCACATATCAAACCAAAAGCATAATCTGAAAGCCAACAAATATTAAATTACCATGCACAAACTACAAACATTACATAAATTACCATCTGAATTTAACAACTGTGGCTCTACATTTGCTTACCCAAAAGTTCATATTTTATATTTCATTTCATAACAACAAAATGCATTACAGTCATATAAACACAAAGTTTGTTTTCTCAGTCATCCAGGTATATAACAACAAAAAAGGTTGAATCATGTCATCTGGACTTCG
>JARVGV010000412.1:17971256-17984065 GCA_031762435.1 Hypsolebias longignatus | reverse complement strand
ATATAAATTAATATTGTTTTGCTACTTTTACTTATTAGTCAGCTTTTTGATATTTTTAGCTAGCTTTTTGCAACTTATGTAAAGTTTTACTTTTTGCTTTTTAATGAGCTTTTTTTGTTATATTTACTTTTTTGTCTGGCCTTTTGCTACTTTTGACCTTTAGCATTTTACTTATTGTTTTCTCTTTTTAGCTTGTAGCTAATGTTTCTTTTATTTTTATAGCAAGTTAGTCGCATCACACCCTCATTTTACAGAACCGTATTTTGAACGAGCTTTGTCTCAAGTTGTTTCTCTCCTGCGTTGCTTTTCATACGCGCACATGCTCATAACCTCCTGCAGAATGTAGCGACATATATTCTCTGTGCAGCAAAGGAGGCGGATCATATGGCAGCTGAGGACGTGAGGCTAATCTGACAGGTGCAGGCCCAGAGAGTGACAGCATGGGAAGAGGGGGTGGAGGAAGACCCTGTGGAGGAGGGTCACTGCTGGAAACAGGAGCATTCAGAGAGAGATTAATGGTTCTTTTAGCACACAGACCCTGGCAGCATATCTCCAAGGTCACAGATATCCTCATCTTTTTATATGAGCCACAAGAGATTTGAGAAGCAGGAAGTCATTGTGCAATCACACACACTTAATCACTGCAAACTGATTTGAAAGAGTGTCCCAAAATTATCAGGTCAGAATTGCAGGGTAATTAAAAACTTATTACCATGTAATTACTGGGTATGAAGGCATTGAATATGATGGTTTTTAAAATTATTTTATTTTTTGCACAGCATAGACTGGTCCACTTAGTGTATTGTGGTGTAAACGGACCTTTTACTCTCAATAACTTGCTCATGTCTGATAAATATGCAGCTAGAGCCTCTATAATTGATGTGACAATCGCTATTTTTTTTACATCAAGATGGAAAATGGACTCTGTCTGTAATTTGTAGTTCTAAAACAAACACCTGCACCATATTAAATCTGCTGATTAGTCTTCAGTTGAACATGAGTGCTCACACCTTGAAGAGCTGTGGCACAAAGAGGATTGACCCGAATCATGGCTCCAACTCAAGCACTGACCATTGAAACAAAGGAGAGGATTATGTACCATCTTTAAGAAGATGATGGTTGTTCTCAGTCAGCTGTATCTGGACCTAGTAGGTCAAGGTTTGTAAAAAAAATAAAAATTGCCCATAAGATATGGGATATACATAGAAACTGTAACAAAAGCCATCATTGATGGTTTGGGCCTGCATGCCAGGTAAAGGCACAGGGGAGACAGCTGTCATACCTCTTTAATAAACAATATTTTCTTCTTTAATCAGTTGAAAGAACGTTAGGTGATGATGATGACTGCATTTCTAAGATGATAATGCATCTTGCTGCAGGGCAAGGGCATGAAAATGTTCCTTCAAGAAGATACATAATGTCAACAGCTGGCCCAGATCTCAAGCCAGATGAAAATCGTTTGTGAAAATTTAAAGAAAATGATCAATGTCCAGTCTCCAACCTGCAAAGCTGAACGTACTATTGGGACAATGTTTTTCTCATGATTCCATAATTTTATTCTCAAATTTTATTGATTACATTTTTTTCCTTCTTGATCTGAAAAATGATAATTGTGACTCACAACAAAAACTGTTTCTTTCTTCTTTTTTTTTAAATTGTTTCTTAATGTCAGAAGGTTGGTAGGTTTGTTGCCAGTCTGTCTTTTTTTTTTTTTTCAATACAAAATTAAACAATTGAAGGAACATCCTCTAAGAGTGATTATTCCATTGTTTCCACCCACAGATTTAATAATGTTCCGAGAGGGAAAAAACAAAGAGTCAGGGAAATCCAACAGAGGTTTGGACCTCAAGAAACTTCCAAAGACACATATGACAAGTTGAATCCATTTCTGTTTTGTTTGTATTCTGATTTGTATGCCTATAAGTTTATTATTATCATAAAAACAGATCACAGGGGATTTTAACTTAAGGCTCTGAATATTTTCTGTTATTCTCGTACAGTAGTCCTTCGTGACTTCGTGGTTCTTTTACAGACTCACTCCTTCACAGTTTTTCGATGAGTGTCAACATTAATATTACGCACATGATTTGGACATTATGGGACAAAAAGTCAACAAAAAAAAAAACTTTGGACAGGCGCCACCATTTTGTAGTTTTCTTTTAATAAGCCTACATTGTACGGACATTCAAAGAACTACACTTCCCAGAAGACAACAGTGCTTCAGTCCGCTGCTTTCTGGCGAAATGGAGGGAAAGTTTTGATCTGATCTGAATTTGACTAAAAAGTTTGGTCCGTATTCATAGTGACTTCAGTGTTCAGTGGATGCAGAGAGCCATACGGTGCTGACCAGGAATTGGACCAGGACTACTTCCAGCCTCATCAGTCAATCAGAGAGCTGCTTGTCGGTGCATGAGGCCTCTCAAGTGGGGAGGTGCTGCTTGGAGGTTCATTGTCTTCTCCGGAGCTAACCTGGGCTTTTTTCATCCGGATCCCTCTGGATTATTTCGACTCGATTGGGACCATTGTGTGGTTTTATGCTGGCTCTCAGAAGGCCCAGCTTGTTCTAAAAGCATGTTGGTGCTCAACAGATGCAGAGAGCCGACCAGAACCGGACTAGAACAAGACCAAAGCTGGTGTATCACCCATATAAACTTTTGCAGTATTGTACAGAATGTTGTTAAAATGACAAAGGTTTAAGTGTTTAGAACATTGCAAGAGTGTGAGAAAGTTTATAAAGCCTTAAAATAAATATACAAATACTAAAATAACATTTTCGTCGTTTTTCACCCATCACGAGGATGTCTGGAACGAAACGCCCGCGTTATTCGAGAGACTACTGTATTTGAACTGTAAGAGAAAATCTTAATCTAAGACTTCCTGTATAATTCCAGCTCAGACAGTGACTGAATATTTGGATTAGCTTGCGGCTCATATGTTGTTGGAGAACTTCTTCCCAAATCATTAAAAGATGGTAAATTGTCTCTGGATTAATCTGGACATGAGTGAGGTCCTGTCACTTCCTGTCTGATGTAACATTACTCTTTGGCTCAGCCTGGTGATTTACTGTCCTTTAACCAAAGAAGCAGCTGCTGTCTGTTACAATTAAAAAATATGTGTATAAATGTTGAGCTTTTTAAGTCTCCTAGCATCTAACATTGTAATATCCAGTGTTTTTCCCCCCTGCCCATTCATTCTGCTTCAGAGGTTGACTTGTCTCGTCGAGGCCTCGCTTGGCTTCGAACAACAAAATGCGCCTTCACAGCGGGGGGTGGACGCCGTACACGCCTGCACGCTGCATCTGTTTCCAGTAACACGCGTCAGACTGAGATCCTGTGACTTCACAGGATGTATTAACTATGACAGGATGCAGGTGTCTGGATTTAGCAGGAAGAGAGTCTAATTTTAAAGCGAAGATTATTTCCAAAGACACGTTCCACCGTAAACAGACTGAAATGGATCCAGAATAAAAGTGAGGTAAACTGGACGGTCTGGTGTGGAAATAAACGTCAGCTGATTCATCATTTTTCAAAGTTTGGACCAAACAATAAAGACTTAAGTTATAAAATGCAGGACTTACCAGGTGAATTGACAGTCCTGTGCAAAAGTCTTGGATTACACTTTTTTTTTTTGTATGTAGCTGCTCAGGAGACTGACATACTTTTTAATTTTTAAAGTGGGATATTGTTCATTTGAAGGTATTTTAAAGTTTTATTTGAACTTTGACCGTTCAGATCTGACCATGACACAGTTAATAATTCTACACGTGTTGAAAGTCTCCTAAACCCAATGAACCAGCGTTGTGTCAACAGGTTACTTCACAAAGAACCATTCTTTGAAATCCTGACAAGATGTTGAAGGTGAGACCCTCAGAAGAAGGAGGACGTTCATCTGAATGGCCAGTCATCTTAAAACAACTTAAAGTAGATCTGCATGATTAAGTTTTAATAAGTTTAAATGGAGGCATTAACACACACACACACACACACACACACACACACACACACACACACACACACACACACACACACACACACACACACACAAACTTGGTGTTATCTGATCTTTTGAAACACTGCGTTGATCATTGTGCACTTGTTTCTATTCAGTCAGCCTTGAAGACCCTGCCGCCATCTGGTCAGGTCTCCCAATGGTCCAAAACAGGATTTAACCTTCATGGGGTCAGTGCTAGGCCAACATCCTCCATCTTTCAGTCACCAAGTCCACTCGTTGGATGTGACATGTCGTCTTTAAACAACAACTGGGCCCAGTTCTCTGAGGGGAATAAACAATGTTATTTCACTCACAGCCTCCTCCAGCAGTTTTAATTATTTTATTTTTAAAAGTTACATTTTTATTCTGATTTACGAGACAGCTAACATAAAAGCTGGAATCGTCTGAACATGCATGATCTTGGACTGTGTGAGAAAACTGCACACGTGCGCATGCAGGTAGGACAAGCAAACTCTTTATAGAAACACCCCCAGCCAAGACTCTAACCCAGGACCTTCTTCATGTGAGGAGCAGCACTCAGGCCGGCTGCCATGTTGGAATTAAAACTGTCTTTCCAAGTCAGAGGAGGTACATTTCCTGTACTGTCCATTAGTTTGTCTTTTTGTGTGCAGTATATAAAATGTATGATGAACTTTGTCATTGTTCTGCATAAGATTATCTTAGTTTAACTCTGTCATGATGAACAGCGAGCAATATGCATTTCTTCAAGGAGCGCAGGGACTTTAGATGTGGAAGTCTTGTCTCCATTGTTTTCATCTGTCTCTTCAGCCGGGGTTTCATTTATAATATTATTGTTCCCTCTTCCTTATCAGTCTGTCTGGTCCTCCACTCCTCTCTTCCTGTCTGACCTGCATCATATGAATCATAAAATGGAATCATAAAAGCATTTTTCATGCTCTACCTGCCTGGCTCCTTAAGTTCTCATAAATGTATTTAAGTCTTTTGTTCCTCCAACCCACTGCCTCTTGCCTTGTTCTTGTGGGTCCCTCCAACCCGTCTTTCACGATTTCATAACATTAGATCATTAGAGTATTGAGATCAGACTGCCTTCCTCTGCCTCCAGCAGTGCCAGCGGTGCTAATTATATTTAGCATGCTAACATGCTGCTCGGATCATGAGCATCATGGGTAGTGTTGCTGCGAAATGTTGAAATATTTACAGCGAGCGTTTTTTGTATAGTCTCAAAGTGCTGAGTCACTTCTTTTATATCTTCAGGGTCCTTTTTTAAATAACCTGGCCAAAAATAAAAGTTCTTAATGCACCTAAGATGGCAGAGCTGACCATTAAAATACATCATAGGAGGGGTCAGTAAAGGAGAGCTGAGACCAACAGATGCCGTGCTACTGTCTATAAATGTTGTCAAACACGTCGGGGAGAAATTAGACTTCAGCAGAGTTGTATGAACATCTCCAGCTTGTCTCATTCTTTTTCTTTCAGCTGCTTTCCTCCAGCCTAAGCTGTAGCCTCCTGAGATCTTGTGTTACCTTCACCCTTCTGAGCAATTACTCAGCCAAGAAGAAGCTGCTGTGGCTGGCATTGGGCAGAGTCTGCAGCGGGAGGGGCAGCCTGACTAAAGAGCCTGGAGTTTGTGAAGTCCTGAGGAGAAAAAAGGATTGGGGACGTGGATTTTGGGAACGAGATTATTGGGTGACATCAGAGACAGGTAGCTGCACACCCACTAAACCCAATATGTGTGTGGAATCAGACATCACACAGACAGATAATCCTCCTCAAAGTCCCCTCCCCAAATAAGCACATTATGGTATGAATACAAATGAACATGCACACACAGACACACAAACAGGGCAGAAAGGATTTGAGGTCACTGCATGAAACCATTTGTTGGGTTCTGGGGAGAGTTGAGGATTATTGAAACAGTAGGACACTTGTCAGATGTGGCCACATGTCGCTCTCGTTTAAAAATTTTAGTTCATCAATCCAACAATGTTCAGTCAGGTCATCTGGATGGTTTCTTTTGTATTTTTGTTGAGACGTTTCATCCGTCATCCAAAGGACTTCTTCAGTCCGAGGAGCCACAAACAAACTTTGATGTTTTGAACCACTTTGACTATGACTTCCTTAGAGGAGTCAATGGGGGAGAGGGCAGGCCCCAGAAACCATCTTATCACCAGCAAACTAGTTGGTCCATTATGTATGTGTGCTGCTTGTGGGACTGAGTTTGTTTGTGGCTCTTCAGACTGATGAAGTCCTTTGGATGAAGGAAGAAACATCTTTAAAATTTTTCAAAAAATCCAAATGACCTGACTGAACATTGTTGGATTTTTTTTTTTTTAATCTGGATTATTACTCATGAACTTTGATGTTTGGTTCATAAACATTTTGAACCATGGCACTGAGCATGTCCTGCTTCCAGCACTGTTGTTGTTCAAGATATTCATTGCAATGTCATAAAACATGGTCAAAAAATATGATCATAAAGTAACCAAATCCACACAGTTTGTTTCTTAATGGTTGACGTGTCCTTAAATTGTAAAACAAACTGTAAGTAAAAATGTGAACAGATGCCAACTATGTGTTAATTTACTATGAAGCAGCCAAAGTGTCTGAAATGAGGTCAGCAATGGTGACGCAGGGCTGTTTATGATTTAGACAGTTTTCATGTATTGGTACATATGTTTGTTTAAACTTGAGTAATGTAATGTGTAAATGAGTTTTAAACTACATCATTTGGAATAGTTCAGGATAAACTTTTCATATTTTAATTTGAGCACCTTTAATGTGTTTTATTTTTGCCACTGAACTAAAGGTCCATCAGTCTGTCCATGTGAATGTATGATTTATTTTCTGTGATGGCATCTCCAACAGGTCTCTCCTCCGGTGCCAGGCTGTTGCTCATCAGCAGGTCTTTTTCTATCACTGTATCTCAGCACTTTCTCAGTTTGTCCAGCATCTCTCACTCAGCCCCCACTTTTTCCCCTCTCAGCATTCCCATCACGTCCTCGCCTCCGTGTTTGCTCAGATTTTAGGTTTGGCTCAGGAAATCAAAAGAAACCTGTGCAGTGGTTCGGGATGTCCATATAACCTGCTGAAGGCAGCTGTTCAGAGCAGACGGAGTGTAAGTTTGACCACTTCTTGCTCAGCGTGCGTTTTCACGTGCCTCTGTGAGATCGATCATATTAATTAAGCAAGAATAATGAGAGAGCGGGACCATTATAAGGAAGGAAAGGGTTTCTCTCTAATGAATCTCTGCTGGAAGGCTCAGGAAAGTAGCACAGCCATTTTTGGGAGCAAGGAGCCATCTCCTTGGTGAGTACCATGGCAACAGCCTAACGTGGGCCCCAGCTTTCCTGAGATGTTCTTTTCAAGCTCCCATTCTAAAGTGGCAGGCCAGTGTTTTTGTTATGTGATATCTTTTGCTCTCTCTTGGCCATTCTTCTGTTTTCTTCTTTTATCTGCCGGCCTGACATGGTCCTGGCCTCGTTCAGTGGTAAGGCTGTGAGAAGACCTTAGAGGGTGAGTGTCCGTGGGAAAATGTTGCCAGACAACACAATGGTATGTGACAAGGAGGGACAGCTATTATATAGCCTGTGTGGGGCAAAGAGGGGAGCCTATTTTCATGAATAAATTATATAACCGTATTTTCTGGCATATAAGTTGCAGTTTTTTTTGCATAGATTTGTCAGTCCTGCGACTTATACGTTTGTTTCCATATTCATAACGCAATTCTTGACTGATGCTTTAAATTTCAAAGAGCTGCACGAGTGAGTCCTCCGCACACCACTCAACTGGTGCCGGTGGAGGAATGCTGGAGAGCTAGCAGCTCCGGCCATGATGGATGGTGCTGCGTCACCCAAGTGAAATGAAGCTATTTTGGCCATTAAAGTGCTTTTATTAAAGAAAATCTAAACTGACACAAATTTGCTATAATGTCAAGCAAAAAGCGTTAATCTTGTAAAACTTGTAAGAGCTGCAACAGTGAGTCCTCCCATGCGTGCTCGCTTCGCTCAGCTGGTGCAGGCGTAAGAACGATGGAGCGCTAGTGGCTCCAAATGGATGGATGAATGGTGCCGCACCACCCAGGCAAAATTAAGCTGTTTTTACCATTAAATAAATGCATAATAAACGTGACGGGTCAGCGGTGATACATAATAAATGCGACTCATACGTCAAAGCGACTTATATGTGTTTTTTTTTCCCTCATGATGCTTTTTTTTGACTGATGCGACTTATACTCTGGAGCAGCTTATACACTGGAAAATAGGGTAAGCTGATCATTTTCACTGTGCACAATACATAAATGCTTTACCTTTCTGATCAAGAACCAACAATTAACCACATAGGTACCGTTAATTGTTTTTATTTCTCATTTATACTTTTTTATGTTTGCCCTTATGGAACAATCCACCATAAGTTGGTCTTATATGCTAATAATACTGTACATGTCTTCCTCCAGTAGATAAAAAAGAAAACCTCTCTGCAGGACATTCATGACTGGTATGTTTTCAAATACATCTTTTATCTATTGGCAGAACACACCAAGTCCCCAAATGAAGACTGATTCATTTTATACATTTATTTGTTGATTAAAATTCTAAATGTCTTCAAGGGATAAATGCATTGTGTGTTATCAATGGCTGCACATCTACAACTGATTAACTGTTTGAGTCAGCTCGGTTAAACATGCAACCACTAATCAATCTTAGCCAACAACAAGATTGGCTACATCTTATTCAGTTATACAAAATACTTTTTTTTTTCATTCAACCTTTATTTAAACAGATAAATCACATTGAGCCTCGAAGACTCATTTACAAGTGAGATCTGTTGACAGACAATAAGTGGTGAAAAAAATGACACACAGGATTTGGAGACAAAAAAATTCCTAACATATCTTTGATCTCTGCATGTAGATCAAAAATTTGATGAAAAAAATCTCGCACACACAGCACATAATGACGTCGACATTACGCAGAAGGAAGGGGGGTGCCAACCACAGCCAGAAACGAAGCCAGAGCCCTGAAATGATGACAGAGTGTTTATTCAGATTAGGCTTCACTGAAACGTCCGTGGAAGCAGGTACTGAGCTGAATTTTGGTGTGGTGGTATCTGAGAGTGATCCTCAGCACAAGTTTCAGGTGCTAACAGATCACATGATGTTGTAATTTGCTGTGGATTGTGCTGAACATCATTTAGAAGGTTGGACCAAAACGGCTTTAACTCTTAGATCTTTCAAAATAAAATAATCTTCATTTGAAACTCTGGCATGAAATTATAATAATACGAATTATTTCATGAAATGCTAGGACTTTATTTTCATTTTGATTTTCAAACTGGATACAGAACTATAAATAGTGAAGTATGACTTAATTCGCTGTGGCGACCCCTAACGCAGGGAGCGGCCGAAAGAAAAAAAAATCTTAATGAAGTATACTGTATATTGTTTTAATGTAACGGGACAGTATTTTTTTTCTCATGCTGCTCGTGGCATAAATATCAGATTTATTTTCCTTTAAATATAATTATAACAATAAAATATTGAACAATTGTGCATTAGAGTATCAACT
This sequence comes from Hypsolebias longignatus, assembly GCA_031762435.1. Classification (NCBI taxonomy): domain Eukaryota; kingdom Metazoa; phylum Chordata; class Actinopteri; order Cyprinodontiformes; family Rivulidae; genus Hypsolebias; species Hypsolebias longignatus. The sequence continues at coordinate 17,974,529 of JARVGV010000412.1, read as the reverse complement.
TTATTGACATTTACCCATTTTCAACATGTGACTGGATGACAAAACATGACACTATCATTTACAACCACATAGTACTTCTGCAAAAACAGCTTTTACTCCTATAAGTACTGAGAAATATTATAAATGCTACGGGTATCAGGAAATCACTGACATCATATGGACACACAAGCCTGATTTAATTTGGATATACTTTGTAGTACAATATACTGTGGCTTATATACAATGTATACCAGAGAAAATAACAGATTACCTGTCAGAGGATCAGAACTAAAAGAAAAAGGGTTCAGTTCTGAGCCGGTCAGTTTCAGCACCGTGGGTTCACCAGTGCACAGCACATCAGGCTCCTGACATTTCAGCATCTCGGTCAACTTATAGATTCTGACCAATGCAAATTCCAGTCAAATAAAGCGTCAGTAACTCAGGCAGACACGAGCCAAATGCACAACGCCCCCGGACTCTTTGCTGTCGCTGCTACAGGAGGCCGGCAGAGCAGAAACATATTTCCATCACTGTTAAGACTTTTGAACTGGTTCTAACTAGGCCCAGCCTCACAGAGCTATTTATATTGTTTCATGTTTTATTATCTAAATTACTGAGGACATGAGTTTATCAATCCATATTTTTCTCGTCACTTACAATCCTCCATGAATCAAATACTTCATGTATTGTTCCTATTGACATTTTACTGTGCGGATGTTGTTCACTCATTTAATTACCATAGTTGTTAACTTATTTTAGATAAAACTAGAAAGTTCCTGGAGAAACTGATGAGAACTGCCACGTGGCGACTATTTTAAAATGTTGATTTGACAGTACTATGTTGGGGTTCGCTCTCAGAAGTCACCAACTGTCAGCTCTATGTGTAAATAGCTGAGTTAAAACCATTTAAATGTAGCTTTGGTGGCGATCTTGAATGTTTTATTCAAATAAATTGTTTATTGGGCATTGCTCTCATCTACCACACCAAATTTCAGCTTAATATCACAAAAAAATGGCTGATTAACAGGATTTTTCCTTTTTAGCTCAGGTAGCCATCTCGGATATTTGATTTGCAACCAGTCTATGAAAAATGACTACCGGTAATATAAATACGGCATCTTTGTTTGCAAATTATGTTGCCATGGTAACTCAAAACGCCATCAAAATAGCACACATCACGGTGCAGAGCCGGTCGTTTTGATTTAAATTAGTGGGGGTACACGTTGCACATTAAAGTTGACAGAAGAGTAAGATGTAAAGTTAAGAAACCCTTGTCAGGTAGATAATAATGGGTAATGCCTTAGTCCCCAACTCCTGTTAAAACCTAGCGAGTGTAGCCTAGGCAACATTATTTTTTAATTCAGTTTTGTAAATTATGTGCGTTAATATCCATGTTTTAGTGTGTGAGTTCTCACATTTACGTTTTGTCCTTAAATTATCAAACACATACATTTTTCTATAAATCTTCTTTATGTAATTCAGAAACAATGACAGAAGTAAAAAAAAAATGGTTTCATGGTTTATTACATGCATATAACAGTAATAGGAGTCTTATAAGGTGCATGTCAACCAGTACAGAGTTTGTTAATGTAACATCACATAAATATTAGAAGCTTACATCACAAACATGCTGAATAAGTTACGTCTTACTAAGATTTACTGTTGATGTTGACAGAGCGCCACCATGTGGATACAGGAGGGAGTGTAAAGCTAGAAGGGTTTACTTGATGTCTTTTAAAACACATACACTAAATGTGAATAAAGAGTGTGAGCTAAACGAGAGAAAATGTACATTAGATTTCCCGCTTTTCCTAATTCACCTCCACGTGACTTCGTCTAACGTGAGCCCATGACCGACTGCAGCCAGCTGAGGTGGCGCGACACTTTTTGGAAGATGTATCCTTTGCTGCATTCGGCGCCCTCTGGCTCGATCACCACCCCGGTGAGGAAGAACACGTTCCTGTACAGTGTAAGCAGGGGGCTGCCGGAGCTCATGCTGCAGTCCGCGTTGGGCCGTGGAAACGTGCAGCCCATTTTGTTGGTCATCAGGGTGGGGTGTGTTTTCACACACTGAGGCAGCTGTTCGTACTTCAGGTGGTTAAGAGTGAGCGAGCTCTGGAAAACAGGCCCCTGCTCCGTGGTCTTCCAGCCGGTGACAACAGCTGGGAGCTCTCCCGACATCAAGATGCTCTCAGCAAAGTCCCTCTCAGGCAAACAGGCGGCAACGATGTTCTTCTTAAAGATTATACGGTCGCGGAGCTCGAGCACCGCCAAGTCGTTATCAGGACGGCCTTCCACGTAACGAGGGTGGACATGAACTAGTTTTGTGTACAGCGTCTGCCCGTCATCTCTGATGCTGCGTTTCCCTGAGGAGGAGCAGGCGAGACAGACAGCATTAGAGAACAGCTGACTCTTTAGTTCTTCATGTTGTGCAGTGTCATACCTGCATTTACAGCATGTTGTAATGTAAATTAACATAATAATATTATAACTGTGTGTTAAATGTAACAAGAGTTCTTTGATAACTTTCCTTCCATTTGGTCTCCATTTAATTTAACACTGTTGTATTTACACTTTGTGAATTTGTAAATACTCTGATGGGTTTCTGACAACTTTGGCGAGTACATTCTGTAAAAGGTGGTGAACTTTATTACAAAATTACTAAATATTTTATTTTGAAAGTGTGGAAGTCTCTGTGGAAATAAGCAAAATGTAAAACGCTCCTAAAATAGACTTCATGGCAATTTAGCTCCACCACATGAGAACTGCACGACAAACTATTATTTATTAATGAGTACTTTCTAAAGAGCTAACTAACATTAATTAAATATAATGATTTTACAAATTTAACACATATTTTTCTTAGTGTTAAATTAAATTTGGAAAAAAAAACAGCAAACATCTGCAACAGTCTCTCTGATGTATTGATTCGCTAATTTGTTCCTTATCACTACTTGGATATTTGTTGATCATGTAAATAATTGATGTACAGTGGTCCCTCGCTACTTTGTGGTTCGTGTATCACGAACTCGCTCTATCGTGGTTTTTCAAAATAAGATTAGACATGACACACAATTGGCTGATGGATGGATGAGCTGCACAATTGGCATGGATTTTTATTTAAATAAATTATTTTAAATTATTTAGCTCTGTGCAGCCCACACTGCAGGATAAACTTCCTGCTGCAGCTGATCAGCTGTTCTCCCAGCAGAGCGGAGAAGTGGGCGTGGCCAAGAGTGCTTGCAGGTGGCTGAGAGCTGAAATCATGACATCCTGTGCTCTTTATAGTGCTTA
>JARVGV010000412.1:17937814-17954677 GCA_031762435.1 Hypsolebias longignatus | reverse complement strand
AGCTTCCTCTTACTCTTTGGAGTGACCAGGAGCAGCTGGTCAGCAGACCTGAGTGACCGGGATGGAGTGTAGTGGTGGAGTGTGATGCATGCTCAATAATCCAGGTTGAGAAATCAAACAAGGTTGAGTCAGGTCCTCTGGAAGGATTCTTATTTGTTGAAATGTTTAGTCTTCTATACAAGACTTCTTCACTCTGGCGCTGGAAGCAAACTCAGTCTTACAAGCAGCACCTTCTCATAGTGGATCATTTAGTTTGTTGGTGACAGCCTAGACTAGTTGCTCACGTGGAAAAGGGGGGCCATCAGCTTTCAGTTTCATGCATGATCGTTAGTGCACTGATGGCCACTAGCTACTCACAGATGGCTGAGTGATACTTGCAATAGCAGCATTGTAAAAGGGTGAAGGTTGGACATGGGGGCCTCTAGGTTATCTCACAAAGATGGCCTTCACTACACTCTCTCAAACCAGCATTCCTCTCTATTCAGGATGTGAACATCTTCATCCCTGAAAGAGTGACCGCTGGCCTGGAGATGAATGTAGACCACAGAGTCCTGGCCTGATGATGTTGCTCGTCTGTGCTGGCCCATCCTTTTGGCTAGTGGCCGTTTAGCTTCCCCAATGTAACTCCTGACACTGAACAGCACACACAATGTTACTCTGTTTGTGCCGGGGGACTGGACCTTTGGGATGCTGAGATAGGCAAAGCAATATTCAAGTCATGAAACTATGAATCTTCCTGCTGAAAATATCTCACCAATCAGTCACAGTAATATTTTTATTATCACATCAGTATACTTTGCTGTCATGTCTGTTTGTTTTGTGATGTCTGTGTCTACTTGTGATTAGGTCTCAGAAATTATTGCGATGAATTATAATATTGTTTGAAATTTGATAATAATTAGTAATTATTGTCAAATTCAAGAGGAAATGGGTTAATTTGTTTTGAGTGTAGTACCTTTTTTGACCACCGGATGGTTTGTATAAGAGCATTTGAACTGGATGGATAGTGAGGGAGCGAGCAGCGTGTCTAAGGCAAATGGGAGGGAGGCCCCTTGACGTGACATGGGCCGTCTCTCCTTCCTTTTTTCCCGGTTCTCAAAATGGCGAATGCTTGGTGTGTTTTGAGTTCTTTAGCATAGCATTTTTTCACACAAGGCTTTTAATAGAAAATCAGTAAACAAGTTCTTAGTTTCTTTTTGTAGAGAAAAACAACTTTTTGCACGAAGGCACGGGTTTCAACCGTGAATTTTGGAGCTTTGACAAGACAGTTTTTTTTCTCTTGAGGTCGGTCTGTTAGCTTAGCTCGTAGCTTAGCTTCTCATCTTAGCTGCTTTTAACGATTCAAAAACGGGATTTTGGACGGTTAAAACGGGTTTTAAAGAGAAAGGGAGGGGTCAGTGAAGAGCAATTGAGTTGAGCATTTTGTCATCCAGTGTCTTCAGTAGAAACAATAATTTTCATTTAGCATGCGATTCATGCGATTCATTGTTTATTGCGACCGGCCTACTTTTGATTATTTTTACATGGTTCTCTGATCCTGTGTTTCCAGTTTCCCCCGTGTTTCTCTCTTCGTGTAGTCAGCTCCATCTCCCCCAACTCTCTGTTCCTCGTCGTCTTTCCCCACGCCATTGTGTCTCGTTAGTATCCCTTTAAGTTCTGCATCTCTGTGTTTCCACATTGTCCATAGATTGTGCTTCCCAGAGCCTGTCATGTTCTGTTCCTTGTAAGTTCTGCTGCCTCGTCAGCTTTTGTTTTGAGTCCCCCATGTCTGCATTTGGGTTCAACGCCATGCTGATCATGACAATTTGCTATAATGTCATGAAGCTTGCAAGTTCAGATATTGGCGCATGAAGGTTGTAAGTCTTAAACTGGTGCTGAAAAGCAGGCAGGCTCTACCCTTGAGGGGGTCTTTTACAGCTCGCAGCCACTTTTGAAGAATCACTTTTTTCTGTTCGGCATTTCTCTGTGATCAATTGACGTCATCCGGCTATATTTTATTTAACACATAATTGTTGTTCTCCCCTTCCCATGTCCCCTGCAGCTCATTTGCTCACATGTTGGAGAAAAGATTTAGGAGCATGTGATTTCTCCTTTCCACTCCACTCGCTCGTTCCCACGTCTAATTCAAGTGGCAAAAAAAAAGGCCATTCATTACCGGGGCAGTTTCTGTGATCGATTCTTCATCTCATACAGTGGCTAGCTCATAAAAGATCAAGACGTCATAAATTAACTTCTGAGGTGTAAAGATGAACCATTTTCCTCTTTTGTGATTTCCTGCTTTTTACTCTACATGACTGGTTTTCCTCCCCAAAAAACCTGTTCCTTTTTTTTTTTTTTATTTTTTTTTTTTTTGGTGTAAAACTATTTGCTTCTGCCCTGAGGTCTGTATAACAGCTCAAAAGATGTCTTTTCAGTGATATGCTGTATCTCGCTCAGACAGCAGAGAGTGGCTCTGATTCTTCAAACCTGTGGAGAGGGGATGTGCTCTGATAGTGCTGAGGAAGCACAGCTGACAGCTTTCTGAATGGACATAATGTTGGACTGTGCGCATGCCAGGACTGCTTTGATGCAGACTTTCTGCACAAGAAGCAAATCCAGAAAGCCTGAGGCCGTCTGAAACATAAATCATTACATAATAAGTAATGAGCCCTGTGCACTGGCAAAAAATGAATTAGTTATATGACATATGAATTAGTTATGGGGTATGAAGGCGAGATGTGAAGGAAGCTCTAAGATGATAGAAATCAGTTGTCTTACAGAGTTTATTAGCCCATTAACTTACTTTTTTCTGCAGAACACTTCTGGATGCTCTTGTATGTAACATGAAGAGCTTTTTAACTCTTTATCAGAAACAATCTGCTGTGCAAAAATCAACCTGCAGATAATACTGATGTGGCGATTGTTCTTTTTCTAACTCAACCACATGGGTTGTTTTTATGCAGCACATAACAACCTGCTTGAGGAATCGTTCAACACCTGTAGTCATGAGAACAACAGCACTTGATGTGTCAAAATGGTGCCTTTTGACATGATTGTGATTTTCTTCAAATGATGCAATTTAATCTCAAATAGGCCCATTTTTAAAATATATATTTTAAATCTAAATTGTCTTAAGCTAATCTGAAAAGCGATGTGTTAGTATAACAACAAAACTGGGTCCATTTATGTGACACCGTTGCATATTTTACACCCTAGAGTCATTTTAGATGGAACCAATTGAAGTCACAGTATTACTTGAAGGAATGTGTACCCGCTGCCTTTCACGCAACAGTTTTAAATGACAATCATAAAATGTTGATAAATGACAAAGTTTCAGCCGTTTTGGTCAAAGCTTGCAAATAGCGTTATGCTTAATCTCATACAATACGACAAGATCTTGCTCCATCAGTTGGCACTCAGATTATGTCAGGAATTAAGCTACTGCGCACACAAAAATGGCTCAGCATTTGGGAAACGGAGTTCTAGCCATTTTTCGGCTGATCAAGGCTGATAAATTGTGGCGGCCCTCTTACGTAGTGTTAATTTCAAAACATATTCAGGAGCAGATATTTATTTAATGACTTTTCTCTGAAAGTTTCATTAAAATCCTTGCAGAAGTTCACAAGATAATTGGCTAACATAACAGATGAACACACACACACCGAGGCAAAATTATTGTGTGTATTTCACCTTTCAGCAGCAGGTGATAATTAGTGTTTTTGCTGGGTTATATCATTGTGAAGTATGCAACATCTTCTGGTCTCCTTGGCAACAGTAAATTAACAGATGACATTTAGCTCATCTTTAATGATCTAAACAGTTTGAGTGGTAAGAAAGGTTTATTTTGACCAAGCATTTTATTAAAAATAGTCTTAAAAGTTTGTTTTCTGTCCAGTAAAACATGTTTTAAAATTATGGACTATACAGCTTATGAAAAGTTATTATTTTATGTTTTTTAAATTATTTATTTATTTTACTGTTGTGCTCATTGTTGTCTTACTTAAAATAAAATCTATTTAAAAGGTAAACAGAGCCTCTCTGGGTGCAACTCAAATATTGGTTAAGACGTGATAACGCAATTTATTTATTTATTTATTTTACATTGAGAATTTCTCATTTTGCCTCAAGGATTTGCCTGAGACCATAGATTTCATCAGTTTTTATTAGTTCTGGACTTTTGTTTATTGCAAATACATCATTTATAAGGAGCAATAGTTAAATGTACCTCACGTGTCTGCACACAGTACAGTGAACGAGGTGTGTGTGTGTGTTTGTGATCAAAAGCAACTGTCAGGTAGATGAATATATAATCAATCAAGTTGTGAAAAGACTCGTGACAGTAGAGACACCGACATGAAACAAACGTGCACTCTGTCCGTCTCCTCAGTCAACTTCTCCCTCCTTTTATCTTCACTCATCCTTCACGTCTGTCTCCTCATCAGTTTGATTATCTCCCTCTTTGTGTCTCGCTCCTCGAACACCTCCTCAGCCTCCCACCTGCAGCCCCGCTTTGCCCCTCCTCTTTTCCTCCCTCTCTCCTCCCCTTTCCTCCTCCTCCTGCTGCACTCCTCTCAACTCGCTTCCCCCCCCACCAGCTCGCACACTCATGCAGCATCCTCCCCTCACCTCTTCTACCTTCACACTCACCTCCTCATTCCACCCTCTCTCCCGTCTTCTCATCGCCTTCCTCTCCATCACCTGCTAACACTCATTATTTCTCGCCTCTCCTCGTGTGTTTGTCTCTCCCTCCTCCATCTCTTCTTATTTTTCCCTCCTTCCCTCACACAAACACACGCGGGCTTTGCTTGTCTTTGAACGTGCACACATGCTTATTTTGATTGGCACCTGAGGACAGACCACCTCTCTTCCAAACCGGCAATGGTTTGACCTGCCTGGCCAGACTTCTTGGCACTGAGCTCAGCTGAGGAAGAGGACAAGGAGAAAACCCATGGAGCCCAGTCACATCTTCCCTGTTTTCCCCCATAATGGGAGCACTGGGAGCCTGGGGCAGAATCCCTCCGAGGTCGCTTGGGGGTGTCCCCTCGGACCACTGCCTGTCATCTATTACAGCGTCCTGCTCTGTCTTGGCCTGCCGGGTAGGAGATGTGCTCCTGCACAAGTGTATTGCTCATTGCATGTCAATCTGCACACGTGTGGCGTATTGTTGGTTTGCAAGAGTTACGTGTTGCATTTTGATTCATGTTGCACTTGTTTTAAAGACTGTGTCTTGTTGCTCTGCGGCTCCTGAGTGTCATGCACACATATTGCTGATTTGTCATTCTGACCTTGTGGCTGTCTGTCACGCATGCATCCATACGCTGCGTGTATTTGTGTCTGCTTGCGCTTGGCTGGAGTTTTTATATTCATTTCAGATATAAAAGAAGACCAGCAACAGAACACTCTTGCACAGTGTTGATGTGTGCGGACGCATGAAAAGTTTCGTGAGTAATGATTCGGTTCGACCGCAGGACAGGTGTGTGTTACGTGTGGCTTTCGGTTCTGTGACCTGATCCAGTGGCAGCGCTGTCTTTAGATTTGAGTGATTAGTCCATCACAGTCAATGTAAGACACGTTTACTGCCTCCGCCTCGCTGCGTGATCTATGAGCAGTGACCTGGTCTCATGCAAGGACGCAAAGCTGTGTGTGAGTGGGGGGTGGGGGGGACAGACATAAAGACAATCATAGAAAACCTGGAGGTCAAACGAACGAGAAAATGTCCTGATGCTGAATCAGAGACCGGGTTTCAGACGATGATAGCCTTGCAGACAGATTCCCCATGTTATTTTGTGTGTTCGTGCAACGATTTTTTAATGTCGTTTATTCCCTAAAATGTCTCGGCCTGATTGCTTTCCCCTGATAAAGACTAAGAAGGGAGGTGCTATCAACAACGTAAGCTGTTCTGGGTTCAAAACAAATCTGCAATGCAAAGTGAAGTGCTTTTGTGTGCCAAGACTGCAGTTGCTCTTGAGATTCGCTCGTCTTGTAAAAGCAAAAGTCTTTTCTCTTGGTCAAATCTCACCCAATTATTTCTCCTGGATTGCAGATGCAATGTACCCACGCTGCTGTTTCCTTGACTCTGCTGCTGAGCTGTCTTTACAAAAGGGATCTAAGCTGTTTGTTAAACTGCAGAGCACAACCCAAGAGACAAGACCATAGTTGAGGACAGCGAGCTGATACTTTGTTGTGTGACTTGTTCATTCATTATGACACAGCTTATTCTGCTCAGGCTGAATTATAAATGTTTCATTGGAGCAACATGTGAGGAGTATAGATGTAGCAGCGTGACCTACAGCCCCACATGTAAAAAGAACCTCTTGACGGATAGTAGGCTATTATTTGGATTAGCAGCATCAGTTAGCATCAGCAGAGCGAACACTCAAGCCATAAAGCGTTGACTTTTTGACCTGCTTGCTGCCGGCAGATATGGGTCACATTAAGAGCTTAGAAACAGTGGCGGCCGGTGCATGGCAGGTGGAGCCCCACCTAAAAAATAATTCACCCCCATAAAGTAGCTCCTCCTAATAAGTACCGGTAATGTAAATTACTTATTTACTGAACTTATGTATTGTTTTGTTCTGTGTATTTTTCAACTACTTTGACATTTTTAAGGGGAGGGGAGTTTAAAATACAGTACAGTAATTGTAAGTGATTCATCCTCAGTTTTTTACTTATTTACCGTTCAATGACCCTTTCGTCTAGCAGATCCGAACATGCGGCCAGTGATCCGAACAGGCAGGTCCAACAGTTTCATTGGGGGCATCATGTTTTATGCCCTGTGGACACATTTGGCTGGTTTTATTGCATTGATACAACCTCTACCTAGACCTGACGTGAGCTCAAACCAGGAGCAGCAGCAGTGAAACCTGCTGAGACAAACAGTGGAGATATTTTGTTTTTGAATCCAGAAAACTGAGACGAACAGAGGAAAGTCAAAGTACAGGAAATGTCTGCCAACATGATAAGACCTCATTTAAACAATTCTGTGACTCTTGTGTATGTGGCTGTGGTGGGTCAATGGTTGTAGTGGTAGTTTTTTAATGTTTGAGGGTTCAAGCCCCACTTGAATCTTCAATTTAATTTGGTGATGATACACTGTATCACATTTTTTCCCTTTTATGTTGTTTTAGAGTTACTTCACTGAACTTGTTCCCTCCCCATGCAACTGTGTTAATCTGGAGTATTATCTTAGAATTATTACTGTAAATCAAATTAGAAATCCGTTTCAGAAAGATGTGAACCTGTTGACTGGGTGTAGGAGGTGTCTGTTCCTCTGAGTCATTAGACTGGACTGTTTTTCACAAGACGTAACCTCGGCCTGCAGGACGGAGAGAAAAGGCAAAAACTTTGTAGACACACACAAAACTACAAAAATTAACCTGGTCTCATGCAAGGACGCAAAGCTGTGTGTGAGTCTGTTTAGAGAGTAGTAGTGCAGAGGTTAGAGAAGGTGGGCCTGTGGTTGGAAGATCACTGGTTCAACTCCTCGTATTGACATCAAAATGTGGGTGGGCTAGGTGAAACATCCACACCTGCCTCCACCCTCATTTGCCCCACTCTGGCCCCTTGAGCAAGACCCTTAATTAACCCCCATCATCTGCTCCTCTGGGCTTCCCAGAAGGCAGCTCTCTGCTCCACACAGAGGGCTGTGGTAGCTCGGTGGTCAGGAAGGGCATTTGGTGTAAAAATAATTGCCAAGTATTTGTGCGGCTTAGTTCGCTGTGGCGACCCCTGAAGAAGGGGGCAGCCGAAAGAAGAAGCAATGTATATCAATTTATTTTATTAACTTTTTCACATAAAACGTTATGCAATTGGTAAAATTTTTCTGGAAATTAATGTCCGCCGCACTAATGTTTTTTTCTCAGAGGTTGCAATTGCTCGGAGATTTAAGAGGGGGCAGCAAGAAGGAGGTGAGAGAACGGCTTAAAGTAAGTCAAGTGGTGGCAAAACATTTGCTGTGTGACCTGAGGAAGAGATGAGCTGCTCTAAAATTGGATGATCAGACTGGACTGAAGGAAGAAAAGGGCACACAGGAAAAGGAGGATAAAAGAAAGACAGATCAGAGCGCTAACAGGGAGAGAAAGAGAATAAAAGCAGCTAAGTAGCACCTCTGAGGCCTGAGTGTGGGATCGGCACAGAGCTGAAACTCATTTCCACATTTTTAATTAATTGCTAACTCACACTTGCCGTTTCCGTCTTTGCTGAAAGAGTGCGGATACGTGCAGGCAGAAGTTCCAGCGCTTGACATGTGGGAATTCTAGATGTGAAATCTGCACATTGTTTAGTACAGCATGTCCTGAAGTGCTGAGACACAAACTGTACAGTGGGAGACCATTAGCTGATTAACAAATCTGTGGACACTCAGGTGGTGCGTGTCATTTGGACCAACACAACCAATTCCATATCAGCATCAGAAATGTCTTCACGCGGCGAACGCTTTGATCTGCTCGCCTTTTAAACAGAAGTGGAATAGCTCTTCTCTCTGAAATTCATCTACCGATGTCTACATTTAATTTGCAAAAACTGTTAACACCAGTAAAATGTCTCTGCTCCGCTCAGCGGATTATGTAAATTATTCTGCTTTCAGTAATTAACAAGTTTCAAAGTTTGTTCTGTTAGCCACAAAGCTGTCAGAGAAGGCACATTTTACATCAAACTTGCACAGTTGAGAGTTTTCTCAGATATGGTGGAACTAATTAAATGTATTGTGCACGGAGTTAGTTATGAGATTATGAGGGAATAAAAAATGTTTTCATTAATTTCATTATGTCTAAAAATTTAAATAATTAACTGAAAGGGAAGTTCAAATGGAGGCGATAAATGAGAGTCACAGGACAGACTGACAGAGGTTTCATCCCTTGATGCTTTGGCACCTTGACCCCCTCCTTTCCTTTAATGAAAAATGAAACAATCAGATGAGACTGGTTAACTATATTATTTTATTGATGGTAGAAGAAAACCACCATCATCTTTCTTCCTGAATCCAAGTTCGCCCTTTCCCCCCCTCTAAATTATATATTTCACTGTCACTGTGCTGAGTTTAAATATCAAAACTTTCCCTCAGTGATTGCTCACAGTTCAAGAAGTCTGCTGACACAGAAACATTAAAATGCTACTTTACAATGATGCTACCCTTAAACAGTAGATGGCTAATAAATAGTTTATAGATATGTTATCAATTCCTCTATAAATACTTTATAAATCATTAATAATTGTTTATTAGGCATTAATTAAGGGTGACGGAGAGAAAACACTGACCAGTTTGTTGCCAAATAGTGAGCCAAATCTGTTCACTGTATTTCATCTAGAGTCGTTATATTAAACATTTATATTAGTTGTAAAAGGTAGTCCTCGGTTTACGTCACCCCCGGCTTACGGCATTTCAGACTTACGACCGCCTCCCCAGTGACATCATCACACCTCACGTTGACTTTTTTTATGCAGCATTTTATGTTTTGTTTTTTTTAGGGTATTTTGTTAGCAAACTGCTTGGAAATACAGCAAAATGGTGTTTTAAGTACCTGTTGTTGTGTTACATTGAAAAAAAACGTGTTTAAAATGCCGTCACCGTTCGCCATGTGTTTTCAATTTCGGGTTACGTTCAAATCGGTATACGACCGGGCCATTGTAACGGAACTCAAACGTTAACTGAGGACTACCTGTATTTCCAAAATACTGTACCGTAATTTTATTTAACACTTCTTGCAAACAACCATTGTCTTGTTAAGCTCTGTCTTCCCACAGAACATTGTAGAATCTGAAATGATTTTTAAAGACGATGGAGCGAGTTGAATCAGGCTGTCCTCCCTCCTCCTTGCTAGCAGGCTCCATTCAGATAAAGGGAGCTGGCTAACTAGCTTGCTGTACTGTGGCCTACATGGTCAAAATTCTACGGTGGCCGAATGGACACATAGTCCAATATGCAGTACGCTCAGGAGTAGGAGCGGAAAAAATATAAAATAAAACACGTTTTAAAATCGATTTTGGGCCTTTTAGAATCGATTCTGAATCGCCAGGACTAAGAATCTAGATTCTTTTAAAAAAATCATTTTTTTTCTGCACCCCTTGTGCTGTAGGACACTGAGATTTGATTTTTTTTTTTTTTTACACCTACCCTCCCCCTCGTATTTATTTCCTTATCTAAAAATAAGGATGTGCCTCTGAAGGCGGTGGCCTCAGTCACCTCTGTCTCCCCCATGTCAGTTGTTGTTTATGTTGTTCTTGGATGGGATGTACTGAAAATACAATTTTGTTGTGCTTCTTTGCAATGACAATAAAGCTGATTCTGATTTAATTTCTTTTATGGCAACATTAACTGGCATGGAAACTACAGTATTTCTATATAAACCTGCTCTTTTTTGTTTGTTAATCCAAATAAACATAAAAAACCCTACAATTTCGTAGGTTGTTCTCAAGTAATCAGGGCCTGAGTTCCCAAAGTCAGAAAATCCTAAATGCCACCATTGCATTATTACCGGTATGTGGAAAGCCTAAATGCAACATTATGAAAATGATGGTGTCATGGTATCACCACCTACCTAAATCCTGTAATGACCGATTACATGCTTACCTTGCTTAAATGCTGTTAAATCTTTGTATATTGTATTACTTCACTGAACAGAGAAGCCAGATGAACTTTGTTAACTTGAATAAAACAAAATGTTATTACATCAATTAACTCACAGTCCAAATGTTGTTTTATCACTTAATAAACTGTCATCAATAATAATACAGTACATAAAAATATATAAAAAGTATACATCAGTTGTAAATTTAAAAATGAAATGAGAATAGTTTTAAAAGATTGACATTGTGTATAAGTACATTAACCTGAACACTTTAACAAGATGACAACTCTTTCCTCTGTCTCCCCCCCACACACACACACACACACACATACTCACACACAGAGAGAGAGAGAGAGAGAGAGAGAGAGAGAGAGAGAGAGAGAGAGAGAGAAAACATGTCACAGTCTTTTGAAACTCCAAGATAAACAGTCACAAGTCGATATATAGCACAGTTTACTTACATTTATAGACAGATAATTCACAGTATACGAACATCTAATCAGGCCACATGGAATTTGTCTTATTTAAATACATCATACTTGTATCAGTTACAAAAGCAAAGCAGGCAAAGTTCAGATGGATGAACTGCAACTTCTGAATTAATTAAAGGTGTCTTAAATTAAAGGCCTAGCATTCCTTGAAGGAACGCATGTCACCTACCATTTTCACATCTGAGTTTTAGACCTAAGGGTCCAGCATACTCCATCCAAAGCCGAACAATCGACTCACGGTCACATTGTTGCGTGATGTTTGTTTTTGCACACACCTTTCATAGTCTATGAGTCGCACCACTCAGAGCTCCTGGGAAACCCTTCCTGCTTCAGTACGTCACTGCACGGGTTTCTTCCAGCCAGAGTCTCCACTCCATCCCTGCATCTGCCGTTTAGCCACAAATCTATCATGAAGAGAGCGCCAGTTTTCAGCAGACTCCTCCATACACAATGTCTGTGTGATCTCCATCCAGGAGTTCTTGACCATTTGACTAATTTAATGTGTTTGCTTAGTTGTACAGCTGAATATCTAGCACTTTTCCTCATTAACGATCATGCCCACAAACTTCTGACCAATCACACAATACTTGACACATATGCCTGTGAGAAAAAGTTCAGTCCAGGTCTTGTGTTGAGAAGAGGTGAAGCTACCTGTACACTGTGAACAAAATGACATGATTTTCATCAGCTAACTATGTCATTGAGAAGTGATTTTTCCACTTCTTTGGTTGTAACATGCAAGGCCCTTAAGATTGGCTTCAAATGAGAAGAGATGGAGGTGCAGTTTACAGTAACTGCTTGGTCAGATATTGTAAGTGATAATATGCATTATCTCATGCGATACATTAAGATCTTTGTTTTTTTATTCAAATTCATTCATTCTAAAATACAGCACAAAACAATCGCACAAACTAAATTTATACAACATATAAGTAAAATGAAGGGTAGCAGAAAGAAGAAAAAAATCTTATTATATCTGCCCCCTCTTACAATCAATCAAATCAAACAACAATCATCTGTAAGTACCTAAAAAAAAAAAAAAAAGAACATCATAATTTTCGAACTACAATGCAACATACGTAACAGTATTTCATATATATTTTTGCAATAGTCCCGTTTTGATCATTTTCTTAAATGTAATCATTGTTTTTGCATTTTTTACTTCAGTCTCCAAACCATTCCACAATCCAATTCCCTGGATTGAGGTTGACTGACCCTTCAAACTGGTTCTGTTTTGGTTTGACAAATATTTCTGTTCCCTTGAAATTATAATAGCTTTTTCGTTTTATAAAATATATTTGGATATTCACAGGTAGTTCATTTTTATGAGCTCTATACATAACTGACAAAATACTATAACCCACTAAGTCATGGAACTTCAATAACTTCAGTTGATCAAATAATGGGCTAGATGAGTGACAGTAATGTTTTCTAGTGATTATTCTTATAGCTCTTTTCTGTAGCAAAAAATAGGCTCTGTAAATGTTTTACATGCTTCACCCCAAACATCAATACAATAAGTTAAGTGTGGAACAATAACTGTATTACACAACAAATACAGAGCTTTATCATTTAATAAGTTCCTGACTTTGTATAATATTGCAATAGATTTAGCTATTTTTATTCTTACAGAATTTATGTGATGTTTCCACATCAACTTGTCATCAATGATAACACCCAAAAACTTTACTTCACTAACACAACAGATCTCAAAACATCAATCTTAAATGGAACATCAACAGTTTCCTGTTTTTATTTTTTTTTTATTTTTACTGAATATCATGTACTTAGTTTTATCTAAATGCAATTATAATTTATTAAGTTTAAACCAATTTTGTATTTTGACTAATTCTGTCGTCATCAACTCAAACATCTGTTCCATATCTTTACCCAAACAAAAAAATGTGGTATCATCAGCAAATACGATACATTTAAGGAGTCCTGACACATTTGCCAAGTCATTCACATACAGAATGAACAGCTTTGGTCCAAGTAGAGAACCCTGAGGGACTCCACATGTAATACTGTAAAGGTCAGATCTTACATCATTTATTTGCACAAATTGTTTTCTGTTTCTCAAACAGCTAGATACCCACTGTAATGCTGATCCTCTAATACCGTATGATTGGTGAGCGGATCCAACAGCCCGCAGGACTAACCACGGCAGGTCAGCTCCAGCAGGCACACAAATCCAATGGCCACAGACCAGAACCCACGTCCCCGACAAGCTGGTCCAACTATGGCCTGCATCGTCCACCCACAGCCCGCTGGAGAAGCGCAGCAGCCCTCACAATATGCCAAACAGCAGCACTAACATCAGTCTGTGTGAGCAGATGAGGACGAATGAACACAGCAGCATGAAATAAATCAGCAGCATGAGATCAGCAGCATGTACAGACTTCTGTACAGCCTTCACCACTCATGTATGTATGTATCATACTTGAAAGAATGAGATCCTGAATCTAAGCAGCTGAGCTAACCCTCCTCTGTAGACATGCTGCTCATCATCAACAGGAGTCAACTGAGGTAGACCAGACAAATGATCAGGATTCCTCCTGGTCACCTCCCTGAGGAGCCTTGGGGAAGATGCAGAAGTTGCTGAAAGGATTACCAGTAACTTCTCTGTCCTGGGAGGACCTTGGGATCCCCCAGGAGGAGCTGAAGTGCTGCTGAGATGTCTGGGTTTCCCTCCTGGACCTGATGCTTTTAGCTGAATTGTTCTGTGCATATACTTTACGTTTTTTTGTTGTTGTTGTTGTTTTTTAGTAACATACTAAAGAGTTAGAAATTCCAAAACTGCCCAAAGAAGCATTAAAAAAACTTCAGAAGTAATTTTCTTTACAATAGATCATCAAAACATTTACATGACTGGCAGCTGTGTGTTGTACTTTCATCCATCATGAGCTGGTTAGCTGCAGGATTGTTGTTCCTTCTAACAATCTAGTTCCTTCTTGTGTCAATACTGTGCTCTCACTTCATTAATAAAATGATTTATGATCAGCATCGTTCATTCAGGATGTCCCTCCTAAACCATATGGCTCTGCTCAGCAAGCAGTGGTGGGATGTTCAGGAACTGCATTGTTTTTGTACTTTAGATGGTCCACTCACATCATCTTTGGTCATTTATGTGTTTGACTTCTTATCTCCTACACAACTCTCTCACTTCTCTATCCCTCTTGCACTTAAAAAGTTGTGAGGTGGCTTCTCCCGACCGTAAGCCACTCACAGTTTTGGCACCAGCAGCTCCTTCTGCATCAATCCATTCATTTTTTAAATTGACTACATGCTCTTCTCTGATTATTCTGCAGTTTTTAGAACAAAGTTTGGCTGGACAGTGGAATTAGTTTCACGGTGTGCGTTTCAAAAACTCATGGATTCTCTGTCTCATCCATCAGTGTTTTTTTTTCCTTTTCTGTTTATGTTTGCAGCAATAATGAGAGAATTGTTTATAATTCATGCCATGATTGATTTCTCTCTGCTAGAAGTTTTTGTACTGCAGTCTCCCATGACACCTCTCTGCCAACAACAAGGACAGTCTTGCCAAAGACTCCCCTCCTCAGATCAAGACAACTGGTGCTGGCTTTCAGCTGCCATTTAGAAAGTCACACTTTGCTGTCCACTATCAGTGGTTGCAGTACTTGGCAACTAGATGGTTGTTCCCAAAGTCCAGTCTGAAAATATATGAAAGCTCTTCTTCTGTCTCTGTGTTTGTCTATGTCCACACCCAAACAAATAGCATTAAGCTCCTTGTTCAGCATCTTTACAAACCCCCTGACATCAGTAAGACCTGCAGGAGCTTCTTTTCTGCCTCAGCTCTGATCCAAACAAGGATGTGAATGGCTCTACAGAGACAGCAGGGTTGGACTGGACATTTGCCCACTACCACAGTGGGTGCACTCAGGGCATGTTTTAGTCTGATCTGCTCCATGTCCTCTGCTAAACTGGTTAGTGGTCAGTCAAAGTGTGGACTGAAGGGACAACATCCACCATACTTTTACTGGAGAGGCTTCATGATCTGCTTTTTCAAAAATAAATTTTATACAGCTTTTATGTCATATTAAAATTATGCATTTAAAACTGACTTCATGGGCTTGTCGGTGTCAGAGTAGAGAACTGGATCCTTTGTAGTTTTTAAAGACACAACTGTCCCTAACAGTAAAGTATTTGTACCTAATCATATTTATCAGTATGGTTCAAGTTTAATGGATAATCTGATCATTGTTGAAACAATGTTTTGTTAAATTGTTCTCAGTAATTAGAAACTTCTGAGTCAAGACGAGACACAGAGTACGGAGGAAAGGGCAAAGTCTTAGTTCAGGCTGGGCTAATGGTAACTCTGGCCAGTTGTTGACTGTTTTCAGGCTTATAACTCAAGTCTTTTTCAAAGACTGCTGTAAAAGAACTATCTGCTGCTGTTGTTCAGGGTATTGTTTATGTACCATTAGTGTTTAGTGTATTCTTAGCTTAGCATTTTTCTTAGTTCATATCTTAGATCTTATTACTGTTTTTCTTTACCATTTATACTGGATGTAACTGGGACCATATGTACACAATTTTATTCCACCACATGTACCACATGTGGTGTATATGACAATAAAGAACCTTACCTTGACTGTCCATCCATTATCTTTACTCGCTTCTTCTATTTCAGCTCACCGGGTCACTGGTGTCCAGCAGTCACTGTGAGAAGCGACGGACACCCTGGACAGGTCCAAGTCCATCACAGGGACACATAGAGCCAAACGAGACAAACAAACATTCACTCTCGCTCTCTCTCACCTAGGGACAATTTAGAGTTCCCAAACAGTCTAACGTATGTTTTTGGTCTGTGGGAAGAAACTGGAGTACTTGGAGAAAACCTACGCATGCACGGAGAGAACATGCAAACTCCACCCAGAAAGGTCCCAGGCTGGAATTTGAACCGGCGACCTTCTCACCGAGAGGTAACAGGTCTACCAGCTGAGCCACTGTGCTGCCAAAATAACAAAAACATTATTATTATTTTTTTAGTTTAGTTCATTACACAAAGGTGTGTGTGCTGAGCATAGACCATTGGTGTAGTATCTGCCTGATCTTTGTGGTCAGTCCAAAGGTTTCTTCAGCTCTTGGCGATATATTCCTCAGACTGTTTATCCGTTACCAAAATAAGAACCACTAGGTTTTCCCTGCAACAGAAGGGAAGAAGCGACTGCAGATAATGGAAGAATGGCTCAGCATTTTTTGAGAACTGGAAATTCAAGGCTGATTTTTCAAATATTTCTATACTGTGAGCTCCTGAGTTCTGCAGCATATCCAGAAACTAACATTGAGATGCCTACAACCACTCTGTGTGTATTGCACCAACTTTTAGAACATGTTAAAATTGAAGCACTTCTGCAAATCATGCTAAGAAACCAAGAATCCCCATCAACATTTGGAGACTCCCTCACAAATGTCTGCCAGCTGGTCACTGACGGTCTGAGCCAAGTGAGAGATACCCTGTGTCATTCAACACACAAGGGCTACTCATTTACTTAAAACTTTTGTGGTAGCTGTTGAGAGTTAATGCTGGTCGTTGAGTGATGTAATGTTTCATGTTATTTAAATTTATTTCAGTTCTATATAAACCTTTTTTTCCGAAGGTGTGGCAGCCTTTAATTGTGTGTATTTAATGTGTATTTAATTTAATTTGATTTAATTGTGTGTATTTAATTGTGGAAGAAGCTTTGTTAGCCCACAATGTTGCAGACAAATTTCCCCTTGGGGACAATAATCCATCCATCCATCCATCCATCCATCCATCCATCCATCCATCCCTCCATCCATCCATCCATCCATCCATCCATCCA
>JARVGV010000412.1:17875058-17889147 GCA_031762435.1 Hypsolebias longignatus | reverse complement strand
GTGTTTAAAAAGACGTTACGGCTGCCATGTGCTTTCAGTTTCGAGTTACGGACGAAAATCCAGAGTTACGAACGCCATGTGGTTGGTGCTCCGACTTGCGGCAAATCGAGTTACGAACGCGCCGTAGGAACGGAACCCGTTCGTAACTCGGGGACTACCTGTATTATTATTATTTTAAATATATATAACCATGATGTGCAAACTTGGTCTTTTACACCCTGGACAGGTCCATCACAGGGAGACTAATGAGACAAACAACCATTCACTCTCACTCACACCTAGGGACAATTTAGAGTTACCAATCAGACTAGCATGTATGTTTTTGGTCTGTGGGAGGAAACCAGAGTACACCGAGAAAACCACGCATGCACGGAGAGAACATGCAGACTTCACCCAGACAGTTCCCTGGCTGGGATTTGATCCCGCTACCTTCTGAGAGGCAGCAGCTCTGCCAACTGAGTCACCAGTTAAAGTTGTAACAGCTGTTTGTATTTAAAATCCTCAAATATCACAAACCTCTGACAGAATGAACATGTTAAAATTACAGTGTACTTGTGTACATTTAAGTCCGTGGTGTTACAAACGGGCTGCAAAATGCAGAAAAAGAGGAACCAAGCGTTGAGGAAGTGAAGTCAAAAACTTGTTCCCATGATGCCCTTTTAGTCACCTCCTTCAGGAAATCATAAGATCATTCACCAGCACTCCGGCTACAGACATGAAGGGCTCGTTTTGGTTGCCTCTCCTGCTCACCCACCTGTGTGGGACAGGTAAGACACACCTGCACTTCATAAAGATCTTAGTGGTTCACTAAGAACCAGCTCCAGTTTCGTTAATCAGTCTCGAGAAACTACATTTGAAAACAAATGTAAAAAAAAAAAAATCTGTTTCTTGCAGAAAGCAGAGAGAAGGAAGAGAGCTGCGTGTCTCAGCCTCGCAGGGTGATTTCCCACAAGACAGCACAATCAGCTGTTCTCCCTTGTATTGTTTCTAACTGTTCTGGTGAAAACCTGCACTACCAGTGGTTCGTTGTTAGAGAAAACCACCATTTACGTGTCAACTTGACACAGAGGCACAGACTGGACGCAGCATCTTTACAGATTAGTTCACTGAGCACCAACGACAGCGGCGTCTACTACTGCGCTGTCAATTCAACAAGTGGAAAAGAATGCTGCAGACATCACGTAGGACTGGGAACAACTCTTGTGGTGAGAGGTAAGGAGGTGGTAGAGGTTGACTCGAGGGATGAAGAATATCCCACGCTTAACATTCTTGAACAAGATCTTTTCTCTTTTAGACTATATGAAACCAGAAGTGAGACAGGTCCTTCTGTGGCTGTCCTTCACCCTGTTGGCCATCTATAACCTGGCATTAGTGGCACTTTGTATCCTGAAAAAGGTGACTCGTGTTTCACCTAAGTTAAATATTGTGTGCTAAGTTTGATCAGAGTTGGTACGACTGACTGAATTTGTGCTGATCTGACACAAGCTTCTTTTTGTTGTAGCACGGCTGCAAAATTACCATCTGCAAGCAGACGTCCAAATCAGACAAAGCAGTACAAGTGTGCCTTTTTTTTCTAACACCACAACTAAAGAGGAAGAAGAGTCAAAGCTTCTGTTAATTTTTGACAAGATTATCAAAACACAACTCACACTTATAGTTTATTATAAAAGCAAGCGATGTGTTTGTGCTTCACTGCAAATCTCTACGTTTGTCCCCAAAACAGGGCAGTGTGAGAAAAAAGACCCAGTTTCATGATGTTCTGCAAGAACTGCACAGCAGAGGGAACTTTACCAAGAGCAAACAAACCAGAAGAAGCCTTGCTCCAGTTGGGGTAAATATCGTTGCAGCGCGTTGGGAGTCAGATTTACTCAACACAAAGATTGCAAAGAACTTCTGCAGTTGTACGTTTCCTCACTGACTTCAATGTCCTTCCAGGAAGTAAACAGCGAAAGCAACATCTCCACTGATGACATCTACCAGAATGTGTGAAATATGGCAGATTTGCATCTTTCTGACTGGGAGGATACAAAAAAAGACATGAGCAGTGAGCTCAGACTTTACTCATCTGGAGGCATAAACGTCACAGAAGTGCTCCTGTTCTCTTCGAACCTTCAGCCTCTGCTGTTCCACAGGCTGGATCTCTGTGCCGTTTCCATCCCACCATCTCATTCTTTCAACTTGTCCATTCACGCTCATTCTTGAGATTTCATTTTAGGAATTTCTGCAGCAGAGAGTGAAGAGTTAACCGTGTGAAATACGTTTAGTGATCCAAGTCCCGTTGTGTCCGTTCACTTGGGTTATAGGCGTTTTCTAACAATATCTAAGAAAATACAAGTTAAAGAAACAGACGTGCAATTTATCTGAGTTAATGCTCTGAATTTCTTCAAATTCAGCTTCTAAAGAGCCAGACACATCTTTTAAGGTAGTTTTGGTCAGTTCTCCATGCTTCCTGACAGTCTGACAAAGTTTTCTTCTGGACTTTGGCTGTTTTTCCACTCATTCACTCTGATCATTTGGGTCCAACCAAGCATAAACAGCAACATTAGTTGCCTGTCAAAAGGACTGAATTTGTTCATTTTGCAGAATCCACTATATATGTATATATATATATATATATATAGACTTTACGTCTGTAAGACCGATATCTTTGGTATTTTTATAGATGGAGTCAAAACAGTGGGTATAAACACTTCTTTGCAACAGGAAGTGAGTAATAAAGTGCATATAAATGTAATCAGTCTGATAATCAGGTGAGAGATTTGATCCTTGCAAGAGAAAAGCTGTAACAGGCTATAAACTGAAGTTTTAATTCATGTGAATAATGTTACTAGTGTGAAGTCATATCAACAGGAATTAAGGTGCTGTGTTAATGTTATGTAGTTACAACACTGATGTCGTTTAAGTTTTATACCAGTTTTAATTCATTCATTCAACTTTATTTGATCAAGGACAGCACAAACAATGTTACATGGTAAAAACAAAGCAACTGTTTTGTACGTAGGTTTTTTGTTTTTTTTTTAGCCACAGGCTAATTTGCAAACCCAGTCCTTGGTTGGACTGTTTTTAAAAGCAGCTAAAATAGCTGCTTGGATGATCTACAGAAAACTGTTCTATTTGAAACAACTTCCTCTGGACTGGATTAAAGATTAAAATAAAAAAAATTATTAAAAAGCAGCCAGAATTCAAAGAAACCCTTTCAGAAGGTGTAGGGATCACTTACAATAAAGACTCGAACGTTGCACAGCATGAATCGTGCTCGGAGCAGAATGTCTTGGAAATAAATTTTAATTAAAAGACTTCACATTGATTAGATCACAGGAAGAAAGTTTCATACGAACAAGAAAAATTCCCTCTTTATAAAGAAACAGTCACATTTTTAAATTCACATTCTTCTGATCCACG
Organism: Hypsolebias longignatus; assembly: GCA_031762435.1. Classification (NCBI taxonomy): domain Eukaryota; kingdom Metazoa; phylum Chordata; class Actinopteri; order Cyprinodontiformes; family Rivulidae; genus Hypsolebias; species Hypsolebias longignatus. Next base: position 17,885,745 of record JARVGV010000412.1, on the reverse strand, counting down.
TGTACTGCATGTGCACATTTTGTACCGCTATAATAATCAGATCCATTTCTGCTCGGTGCAAACACACGGACCCACTGGGTACTCCAGTTTCCTCCCACAGACCAAAAACCTGCAAGTTAATTCCCTCCAGGTGTAGGAGTGAGAACGTTTGGTCTAAATGTGGTCCTGTGGTGGACTCCCCCGTGACACGGAAAGGATTCGTTTTACTTTCAGCTGCTCCCTTCTTCAGGGGTCACCACAGCGAACTAACTCACACAAAGACTCTGCAACCACAGAGCTACCACAGCCCTCTGTGTGGAGCAGAGGGCTGCCATCTAGGGTGTCTGGGGGAGCAGATGGTGGGGGTTAAGGGCCTCGCACAAGGGCCCAGTGTGGGGCACATGAGGGTGGAGGCAGGTGTGGGTGCTTCACCTTTCACACCAACATTCTGATGTTGGTTTGGGGAGTTGAACCAGCGAGCTTTCGATCACAGGCTCGCCTTCTCTAAGCTCTGCACCACCACTCCCCCTGAAACTACGAGAGATTCTCACTTCTGGGTGTTTTTTCTTTCCCTTTTTGTCACAAACCGTGAAATAGTGATGCTGCGAAGCACATTTTCCCTCAAATTTTGTGTAACGTTATGTGCAAGTGAACGCAACACGTAAAAACAACGATCTGGACCATACAACAGTTGCCATTAATCCATGCATACAATGAAGGTGGATTAGTGTTAATTGTTGCACGTTTTCATTCTGTTTCCAGCAAAATAAAAATGAGCCCAAACTCCCAGCAAGTGCCTTCCAGACCAGCGGCATGTCATTTGTATTATTACATGTTTAACATCGCTTTCAACAAACTAATTTACATGTTACGTCTGACTCTTAATTTGTGATACAACAAACATGAATAAAAAATATGCTGCCAACGTGAAGAGCTTGAACTAGGACAATCGATCCAAATCCAACATTGATGAGGCTAAATGTGTTTCCTCACCCACAAAATATACAGGTAGTGCTCTCCTGTGCTAAAATCAAACATGACAGCCGTTATAACGAGGAAAACAACATCAGCTCTGGAATGTAAACATCCTTGGATTCATACATGACATGAAACTTGACCAACTTTGATTCAAAGTGCTGTACATCTGTAAATGTCTGAGGAAACATTTCTGCTGCTTTAGATCAAGTTTCAACATCAACACGTGTGCTGACTCACTAAGTGCACCTTTCTACTCCCTTTTCTTTTTCCCCAAAAACCAGCAGGACTTTTATAACGATCATAGGAAAATCAAACGTGACAGAGAAAATGAAACTCTGTCTGAAGGAGTAATAACTTTCATACTAACTGACTGGAAAACAAGTAAAAATCAAGAATCAGGACTAAAGAGTTACAAGAACAGTTTCCAGCCTCAGCCACTGTGATTAACAAACATCTCAGTTCGGTGCCATACTCGGAGGAAGAGAAACGTTTACATTTGATTATAGTCTCACCAACATTTATGTCACCAATCAGCGGCCACATCAAGGTGAGTAACCTTGACATGGTTTCGAGATATTCTTGAAGCATTTACCCACATCCCAACAACATTAAGTTGCTTCCTCAGCATTCTGAGAACGCAGACGTTAGCTGTCTATGTACTTTGCGTCCACTTTGTGACTGTTGCGGATGGAAAACGGCCACCAAGCCAGGACTTGTAGAACAGCCACACCCATGGGCACCAGGCAGACCAGGTAGAACATGACACAGTGGAGGCCTTCCAAAGCACTGGAAACAAGGAGAAGCAAAGTGGTTGCATTTTTAATTACAGCTACACCAACATTTAACATTAAAAGGTAACAGTCTGTTCATGGACGGTGTCTGATTCTGCTAGAAATGTCTCCATAAAGTGTTTCTGAGTGACAGCTTGCTTATTTTAGCTACTGTTCAGCTGCTTTTAATTTTTGGCTACAATTTAGCTTTTTTTCAATTTTCTAGTTCAGCTCTTCCAGGACAGTCCTGCTATGATTTTTGGTATTGGTGCAACTTTACCTTTTTGAAATATTTTGCCTTTTCTGTCACTTTTTTCCCCCCTCATAAAAAATGAATTCAGCTCATTTTACATCCTTCAAATCTTTAGATCTGTTCACAACCTTTAACTGCTTTCACATTTTGTTCCTGTTCAACTTTCAGCTTCTTTGTGCAAATTTTAAAAAAATTTCAGCTACTTTCAGCAGTTTTTCAGCTTTTTTGTGCTCCTGTCTGATAATATCTGATCATAAAGCAAACATTTTTTCCTTCTTTGAATTATGATGTCACAGGTGACCTTTGGAACATGAGATTTAATAAAGTGCCTTCACTTTATGCTGCAGAGCACGTTTCTGATTCTGATGCCGGGTCAAGCTGTCCTCCACAGATACAACCCTCTGGGTTTGACGCTCTTGTGTGAAAATATGTTGATAAACAACAATGGCTGTAGCTCCTGTATTCAGCTGTACAGCAGATACATTCCGATGTCTTTCAATGTAGAAAAAAAAGTCTATATTCCAAGGAACCTCTGCTCAAATGTTTCACATTATGTATATAATACATGTTCCCCGTCTTAATTACCATTTTAGAGTGACCTCCACCATCGCTCGTTCTCATCTCACTGACACCAGTATGGACAAGTTAACATCTTACCGCATTACTATCATGAAATGTATCAAGTAAGCAACTTTTATCTTTTAAAAGAATAGATCAAAACTAGACTGAAAGCTCATATTATAATAAGTTTTAACAGTTAACATTTATATACCGGTAATTATGTGACTCTATACTTAACATTTAAAAAGATACAAATGTGAAATGAGGAGAGGTGCCTTCAATAGAGACTTGTGCTCAGAAACCACCGCTGGGAATCTCAGATTAAATAGGAAATTCACAATTTAAACTTTTAAGGCACTAAGATGCTGAAAAATCCATCGTCTGTACCTTGGGTTTGAGTCCTGTCCTGCATCTTTCAGCTGCTCGTATCCAAACTGGTTGAGGATTTTAAGAACGATCATCGGAGCCAGAGACTGAGCCGGTTTAGTGAACAGAGCATTTGTTCCAAACACCATGGAGGACAGAGGGGAACTGTGGAAACCACAGCAGACGACAAGTCAAACAAATACTGTATGTAATAAAGTCAAATTAATAAAATATATAAATATGTAAAGACAAAAAGATGTGTTAGCACTTGGACTATGTGTTGAGGATGATGCTCAGCTATTACCAAATTAAATTCTAGCTCATAATCAGTACAATTGACTGAGTTATAGCTATTTTTGTGTTGGCTAATGTCATTGAGCTGAGTGAACAATTACCCAAGTTGATCAGTTGGAGATGTACATCTGATGATTACTCAAGAGTTTCATTAAGATTTGTTCAGGCCTTCGTGAGTATTTTTTGCTAACAGACAGTGTTGTCTAACAAGGTTTTACACAAAGATGCTGCACAATGCGTGGTGCTCAAAATGTGTTGTGAATGATGCTCAGATACTACCACACCAAGTTTTAAATCAAAGGTTGACTGAGTTACAGTAGTCCTGCGCTACTTCGCAGTTCGACTTTCGCAGACTCACTCTTTCGCGGTTTTTCAAAGCAAGATTTAACACGAGGAAAAAAAATTGTACACGACTGTCAACTTTACTATTACTCACGTGATTGGGACAGTACGGGATACTGTACGGTAAAATGTTAATGAAAAATAAAACATTTCGGACAGGTGCCACCATTTTGTAGTTTTCTCTCAATAAGCCTAAACTGTATCACCGCTCATAAGGACTACATTTCCCAGAAGTCAACAGTGCTCTGACCAGAAGCCCCGTTGCCCTTTGCTGAAATAAGTAGAGGGAAAGTTTTGATCTGATCTGAAAAAGTTTGGTCCTTTACAGAGACTTTGACACGCAACGGATTCAGAGAGCCGCACAGAACCAGACCAGCAAAGGACCAGAACTGGACCTCCAGACCCATCGGCGAACCCGAGAGCTGGTAGCTGGCCAACGAGGACTTCCAAGCAGTGACGTGCAGACGTAGGTCCGGCTTCTGTCTGGAGCCCACCACCACTACCCCGAGTCAGAGTCAACCAGAACCGGCAGGGTACATCCGCCGAAACAGAACCAAGTCGGAGCAGAACCAAGAGCTGCTGCTGTTCTGGTGAGTAAAATTTAGTAGCTACATATATGTATGTTGTTAATGTGATGTAGATTTAAGAGTTTAGAACATTGCAAGAGAGTGGGAAGGGTTTATAAAGTCTTAAAATATATATGAATATGAAAATAAATACTGTATAACATTGCTACATCGCATTTTTCTCTTACTGGGGTGGGGCTCTGGAACGCAACCTTCGCAATAAACGAGGGACGACTGTACACTTGTTTTATTTAGCATCCCACCTTTATAAATGCCAGCTCCCCAATTTGCTCCAAAAGTTATTACCAAACACTGCAACAAATCTCTGCTATTTCAGTGAGGCCTTCTTCACCTGCGCTTGTATTTCTGCAGATCTGTGTCGATAATGTCAGCCAGAGGCAGCCCGAAGAGACTGAACGCTGCTTGTACTATAACCCTGGACAAGAGATGATGGTTAGGGATTAATGAGTGTAATTAAAAACAATAATTTACAGGTCAACCAAGGACCTTATCCAAAGCTTCTTACATGCTAATAGTGAGAAAAAATGCCAAGAAATAGTAGTGCTGAAGACCAAGCAGCAGCATGACAGCTGCCATTCCAGCTTCCAGGAAGAAGGTGAAGAGGATGATCTTATAGTAGCCAATCTTAAGCAGCAGTCTGTGACTGCTCAAAACTAGAAGCTGGGATGGATAAAGTGAGATAGAAACACTGTAAAAATTAACACAAAATATCTTCTGGTAACAAGCAACACACGTTAAAACTAAACAATTTTATCCAATATTGAGTGACCTGTGTGTTAGTGAGACCTTTTAAACTGTTAGTTCAGTCAGATGTGTTCACACACAGGGACAAAAAATATGTATTTTAGCCTATAAATGCTTCCAGGAAAACAGAAGTACCTGAGGTAAGATGAAGCCTGCGCCGTACATGACACTCTTAGCCATCGACGGCAGCGCGTCTGGAGGAATGAGGTGCTCGGTGAATATCATGGTGAAGCTGTTAAAGAACGCCAACATAAACACCTGGAAGAAATTCATGAGCACAAACAGCTGAAAGTCTCTGTTGATCAGGATCTGCCACGTCATCGTCTTCAGCATAGAGAAGGAGCATCCTGGACGATCGGCAGCCTGGTCACCTGACATCAAGTTGTCTGACTGTTTATTATCAAAGCGACTTTCGCTGTGGACGCCTGTGTACATCATGCAGCCGCAGCTTAACAAGGCGATCAGCACGGTGAAAGTCTGAAAAGTTGGAAAGTCTTCCATGTTTCTGGACACCATGCCACAGAAGAGGACACTGGAGGAGCCGATGAGAGAGGCCACCTGAGAAACAGATGAGCTGTGAAATCAAATGTCCAACATACAAAAGCTGAGGACATATATGGTGGTCGTACCTGGTTGTACTTTATGAGCCTTAATCGGTTCTCATGGTGGCTGGAAATCTCAGCAAACAAGGCGCATTGAGCCAGCAGCACAAACGTCAGCAGGCCATCAAATGCGCACAGCGCTACAGTCAAATGTAAGCCACACAGCCAGTCATCCGGCGAATACGATCGCCATGGGAACCAGGCTATGAGGAAAGCCAGGGAGTAGAGCGGAGCGCCATACAGGATGGAGAGACGTCTGTGAGAGCAGCAAGGAACCCGGGAGTTATCTTGGAGATAACCAAAGAGAGGATCATTGACTGCATTCCACACCATGTACACCACCTGCAGACAGAGATGACAACTGTTCAAGCAGGTCTAAAGTGGAGAGCAAAGTAAATAAAACTAAATTATTTAACACATACACTACTGTCTAATCCGATAATTCTCAACCGGGTCATCTAGACAGTTTCTTTTTAATAGAAAGGTTTCACCCTCACTCCAGAGGGCTTCATCAGTCAGAGTAGTTCCAGCACACTGTTCCTCCACCAAGCAGTAAACAACTCAAGTGGACCAACCAGTTTGCTGGAGCCAAGGTGGTTTCTGGAGGCCGTCCTGTCCCTCGACTCCTCCCAGGCAGGCAGCCACAGTCAAAGTGGTTCAAGACAAGAAAGTTCATGCTCAATAATCCAGGTACCAAATCCGATCATCGAATTTGATACCTGGATTATTGAGCATGAGCATTAATAAAAATTACTGTTTTCTCCTAGAACTCATGCCATATATGGAGTAGACTGCAGGGAATATTTTCATAAAATAACAAATGTTATATTTATTTAAAACACAGCATTTAATTTTTCCTGTGACATTTAGATTTGTTTCATCAATTAGTATGTTCACCCACCATTTCAACTTTATTTTCCTACAAAGTGAATCTCACTTCATTTCTAAAGACCCAAAAAATATATAAAAGCAGAAAAGAGCTGCTACTGGTGCCAGAATGATCAAGTAGGGACGAGAAAATACATACTGGTAGGTGTGCAAGTTTATACAAGCACTTCCAAATAAGGGCAACATAATATACTTTGTTAACAAGTAATTAATCATGTTCTAAGCATTAACTAACAGTGAACACTTTTATTATTTAGAAATTCCTGCTTCTTTCGTAAAAAGATAACCATTACCAAGTAACCATTGTAATCTTAGTCTCTCATATGGAAGGCTTTGCTGATGATTGCCAAGGTTTTTTTAATGGTTAGGTTTGACTCATTTTGGCTCAAAAGAAACATTCTTAGAAAATGTTTTTTTTTTTTTTTTGCCAGTTAAGAAACCAATTATCTAATCATGAATTAATAATCTTTCTTCCTCATTATTGGACCATAAGCTAACCTTTTGTGAATCTTTGTCCTTGTTAGTTCATGATTACCTAACTAAGTGTTAATTATTAATCATGAGTTTGCATTTTGTGGCTTCTACAGTGATGCGAGTCATCAGTTCATGATTTACTCACTGTTAGATCGTAACTTTCTCACAGTTAAAACTTCTTGTGACACTTACAGATAAGTAAGCACATCTTCATTATGATTAGTTCATGATGGCCTAACCATCTGTTAAACTGTTAAACCTCCAAAATATGTGGAATGTATTGTTAGAAATTATTGACTCACCACAAGCAAAGAAAGTGGCAATGTTGAGGTTATGAATAGCTTATTAAGTAGTTTAGGATTTGGTCATCAGTATCAAAGCACGTTTCTGTGGCTCATATTTGAAAGTGTTATTTTTTATTTAATTATTATGAGAGAAGTTTGCAGATATTGAAAAGAGTTGCTCGTCTGTACGCTGTAGAGCAGGGGTGCCCACACTTTTTCAGCATGCAAGCTACTTTTAAAATGACTAAGTCCAAATGATCTACCTAGCCAGCTGTAGTAAAAACGACTGCTGTCCAAATAACTGGGATTTTAGCTCCTTCACCTTTTTCTTTCTCAGCTCGCTTTTCATAAGGAAGTCAGTGTTGTAGTTTTTATGAATATAGTCTGAAAATGTTGCTCCAGTACAATTGCAGATGAGGCAAATGCACTTCGAATGAGACAATGTAAAGGGAAAAAAAGTCGTCCTCCCATTACGTTTGGAAATGGTAGGTTTTTGGCTTCTTACTTGGTCCAGCTTCCCAACTCGTTTTATTCCCTTTCTTGGATTTAGATTAAAAAAACTGAACTGGAGGCTATTACTAGGCAACTGGTTTGTTTTTAGCGCCGTTGTATGCACATGCGTGGTGACCCAGGAAACGTCCGGTCTCAGATTGGCTAACATGTACCGGTATGTCAATCAAGTGACAAATTGCACAGTGAGGATAGATTCAGTAATAATAATAATAATAATAATAATAGGCTGACATCTATTTAACAAAATTGAAAAGAAAAAAAAAAGTCTGAAGTCTATTTCGCCATGCAGTCTACTCAAATTGCCTTCGCGATCGACCGGTAGATCACAATCAATGTATTGGGCACCCCTGCTGTAGATTATCATGCTGGTTGCTCCTGACAGCAACAACTTAAAGTGCGTTGCTTTATTACACTTGAAATGTCTACAAACTGAGGCACTTGTCCATGAATCAAACATAAGGTTTGGTAATGTTGAAATAAAGTACTGTTGGGTGGTTACCAAATTGGTGCAAAGTCCAGTTTTTAAATGTCCTTTCTTTGCTTACCTCTCTTCCTGCTGTAGTCCTTCCCTTTCTTCGACTTTTTCTTTTCCTTATGGCGTTTCTTCCTTCTGTGCTCACTTGAGGCAGCTGACACTACTGAAGCGTCGGACCCCTCAGAGTCAGTGTCGCTGCTGGCAGAGGAACTGGAAGAAGCCCTTTCTCTCTTTCGAGATTTATTTTCCGAATGCTGCACTTTGCTTGATTTAGGAACTGTGGACAGAAAAATGAAACCATAATAAACAATGACCTTTGTAAATAAAAGCTACAAACAGCTTCAGTTCAGTCACTGACCTTCAGTTGTTGAACAGGGTGTAGCGAACGCTGGCATGGAGCGATTGCTTGTGAGGTTATCGATCTGGCTGCGCAGAAACTTGCGGTCCTGCATCAGGTCCTCCACCTGTTTCTCCAGTGTAGCGATGCGTTCCTGTTTGCTCTCCAGCATGCACTGCAGCTTTGTGATGGTCAACAACACCCTCGGGGGCAAGCCCTCAAAATTTATAGCTGCGGGAAACAAATTCCATCACGTGAGGATATTTAAATATCTTGTAACTAATGTCTTGTAACTAAAGACTCAATGGGTGCTACCAGACATGGCACTGCTGGGCGTGTTGTCCTGAACGGCATCTGTTGAAGCTCCGGTTTGGAAGTTTTCCCATTTGATAATGCGGAGGTCGTCCTGCTCCTGCTTCAGCCAGCTTGTGCAGCCGAGTCGGTCTTTGGTCCTTATGGAGCTGGAGTCTATCTCTATGCAAGGGGAGTAACTTGACGACTCCTGCTGCCACATCGACATCTTGTTAGACCTGAGCATGGATAAAAGGTGGGTTTGAAATACTTGGACTAAAAGTTTTGAAGCTCTTGTGCAAGATATTCAGAAAGTAAAGGCCTTGTCGCACAGTGCTGTATAGCTTCAGTGTACGCCAATGCATGAAGAAAAAGACAAATATGCTGTTGTAAGTTGCATAAGTTAGGTTTAAGTCTTGAATAAGTTATCAGCACCATCATACATTGGACTGTCTCCATGATCCTCCATCTGTCTGCATGGACTGAACTCTACGGACTTGTTCAGTTCCGCGGGGAAACCATGAATGTTCTCTGTCTGCCGGACCTGGTTCTGGAGGGGTAGTCTGGGAGGGCAGCTGCTGCAGTCATTAATACCATCAAGCTGCTAACTAGACCTGCTAATGCTGGTAACAAGATCCTCCACCTGCCTGCATGGACCAAACTCTATGGACCGATTCAGTTCCGTGGGGAAACCTTGGACGTTCTCCATCTGCCAGACTCGGTTCTGGAGGGCAGTCTGGGAGGGTAGCTGATGTGGTCCTTATCATTCTGCTAACAAGACCTGCTAACAAGACCTGCTAACAAGACCACACCACTAACCAAACCACACCGTAAACAGTACCATGGTGCCAAAGGGACCATGTTGCTAAGAAAACTCACTGTCATCAGAACCGATCTGCCAATAGGACCATGCTGCTGTAGATTTATTTCTTTTTCCACTTTTGGCACCTTCTGTCTTTTTGTTGCATGCTTTGAATAAATCCCAGTTTATGTTAGTTTATGTTGGCGCTCACATTAAGCGTATAAATAATAGCCAAACCAAACTTATGAGAATCGTGCTTCTGTTGTTCGGTGTATTATTTAGCCCTATTACCCCACCCGAAAGTGCTTTAGAGGTGATCTATACCTAATGGCCATGGCTAATGGACTTTATTAACACAAAACCAGCTATAACTCAGTCATCGCTACACAAAATGAGCTAAAGTTCGGTGTGCTCATAGCTAGACGTCATCTCCAACACAATGTCCAAGCAGTAACGGATCACAAAATCTTTATTTAAAATGTGGATGATATGCATTCTTCAGGAATGCTGCTTTCATTGGAAGTTGTGTCTCTGCAGAACATTTTACAGTTTTAAACATCAATAACATCAAGCAGCACTGTGCATTTCAGATATTTACCATCAACAACTGGCTGCCAATATACTTGATTTAAGCTGTTTCCATGACAGCAAGGCAGCTCTTATAATTATGAGCTCTATGTGCTGTAATTAAGAGATGAAGACATTATAATTACTAGATCCATCTCAATGAGAAAGTTCTCACAAATATATACAGAGCGTTGTCAGAGTCAGATATTCTTTATTGTCATACGCACCACATGTGGTACATGTGATGGAACGAAATTACCGGTATGTACACAGAGTCCCAGTTACATCCAACAATAAAATGTAAAAGAAGAACAGTTATAAGATCTAAAATATGAACTAAGAAAAACATAAACTAAAAATACACAAAGCACTAATAAAATAAAAACATTACTTTGAACAGCAGCACAAACATCTGTATGAGCAGATGTGCACGAATGAACACAACAACATGAACAGACCAGCGGCAACATGAAACAGATCAGCAGCAACATGATGTGATTTTGTCACAGTGATTATTCTGGTTAGATATTCATGAGTCTAACAGCTTCAGGGTAGAAGCTGTTCCTCAGTCTAGTGGTTC
>JARVGV010000412.1:17807308-17818690 GCA_031762435.1 Hypsolebias longignatus | reverse complement strand
GCATAGCGGTATTTCAGTGTTCCTGGCACCATGAGTGAGATGGCCGTCTGTGTTATACAAGTCCATCTTGTTTGCTGATAAAGTTTGGGCGTTTTCTAAGCATACATCATGGTGTTACCAAATGTCAGGCTTAGAATGTGAGCAATGTGAATTGTTCACAAAAATGTTAAAGACTGCAGTCTTAAGCACACATGCAGAACGTATTGGCAGGATGGATCCGATACCCGATATGTACATTATGGTTGTATCGGAGGCCGATACCGATACTGGATCGGCCCCATCCCTAATTAAAATACTTCCTGTTACAACGACTTCTTGGCTGATTTAATCCACGTCAATTGACTTTCCTCAAAAAAGTGAAAACCTTTTTAAGAGTTCAACTAAATCAATTAGCATCCAGTACACAAACTATCAAGATTCTAAATAATTTAACATTGCTTGACCAAAGGTTGAATGGATACATTTTAAGATAAGACTCCTCTATGTTTTGTCACAGAATAAAATAATAATATTAATAAGTAGTATGAGTATGAATAAATAGAAAACTTACATTATTGTCAATCAAACACCTTTAGTACCTGAGGAGATAGTTCCTGCTAGTTTGACTGGAGTTGTATTTGTATACTTATTATAGAAATTAACAAATACTGAGTAAATGTGTACTGATGATGTTCAGGGCAGTTTGGATCATATTTCAGGATTTTCCTGAAATATTTTCTAGGGCTGTGGACAATGTCTCATGTTTCCTTCTCTAATGTTTCTATGCTGCAGAGATTTACAAAAGCCACACAAAAAATACACTTTTTTATATTTTGGGACAAACATGTTCCTGCTGCTGCACATCTGCTGTAAATGTGGAGAATATAGTGAGATGTAAAGTTCACAAAACAAGAAAAATAAAAAGCCAAATTTCTGTTTTTAGCTGCCATAGCCCATCCAAAAGAATGGCTTTTTTTCAGCATTTGGTTTTCAGATCGAGTTCAAATCTCTTACAATTATTTGAGCTGCTATATTCATACTCATCTGCTCACAACAGACTCATGTTCAGGCTGCTGTTTAATACACTGTATTATTTTACATTATTATTATTTAGCATATATTATATTATACTTTATATTTTTTCTATTTTGGGGTGTAACTGGGACCCTGAGTACACAATTTTGTTCCACCTCATGTACTCGCGAATGACAATAATGAACCTTGAATTGAATTGCAAAAGCAATTTTAAAAGAAATATTCATCATAACTTGAATTTCTTTTGCTTCTTCTTGCTGTTTTTTTTTTTTTTTTGTTGTTGTTGTTTTTTTTTTTCTGTAGCACCAAAACACGTTTAGTAACATTCAAGCTAAGCTAAATTAAAATGAACTAAATCCTGAAAAAGCTCCACTAAGCTTGTGTCACTAAAAAGGCGAGTCTTTGTGGGCACTGTCATAAAAGTTCCACAGAGGCTCAGTGGGTGGGTGGAAATGAGCGTGCTATGTGCACGCAGGAATTTCAGAAGGTCAGAAGAGTTCTTGGTCTGCCTGGCTCCCAAATGTAGACTTTTTATTACTCGTTAGTTTAACCTTTATTATGATGCAAAGGATGTAAAGAACTCAAACTGAAAGGCAAAGCTTGTTGGTCCTGGAGGGTTGTGCCTGCTTTCTAAAGGAAATCCTGTCCATTTTAAAACACCCAGAGAAAAACACGGCTCCCTCCTGCATTAACCAAACAAAACTTATCCAGCTAAGGGAAAAATTAAAAAAACAAACAGTACCAGTGGCTGACAAATCTATAGTCGTTACATGCATTTCCAAAAACATGGTTCTATACTCGTGCTGTCAGTTTTAGCAGAACTACGAAGACGTTTTGGGCCATGATGTGTGTCGTTCTTTCTGTGTGCTGGTGCGGCTCCCACTCTGCAGAACACTTATGCAACAACTGTACAAATACAGTAAATAAATAAAACACAAGGTCATGACAAAACAGACACCTAATTTTTTTTTCAGTTACCCAGCAACATATTCCTAAAGTAAGCTCAGGATTTCAGAACAACTTTAATAAAGTTATATAAAAAATAAAAATAAAACAGTAGAGTGCACTTCTGATTTGGTAGTGCACAACTTGGGAATTGGTTGAGGGACCTTTAGACACACAAAAACAAACAAAAAAAAACATGGCTGTAGTTAACAGCGCTGGTTTATGACCATTTCCTTTGGATCCCCTGTCCTCCTGCTGTTTTACCAGCTCTCTGTGGAATTCCTGCCATACAGCAGGCACGCTACATGAACACAGGTAAGCAATTCAAAAAGCAGATAAAAAAAAAAAAAACAGGTCGTTCTAGTTTAAATCACAACAATAACACAAAAGCCGTATTTGTTCCACTTCACATTAGGTCTTGAAACACTTAATAAAAAATAAACTCCAGCTGCAAAATCTTAATTATTAAGTCACAATAAACGTATAATTGGTACTAAATTATTTGGCTCTTATATAATAGCAACATAACATAAATCCTCTGTTTGGCCCAGAGTTGAGTTGTTCACGGGGTTTATCGTTGCAGACACATGTCCTGCTCACACCTGGAATCAACTGGAGTCTTTGGTCATTTGATCAAAAGTGGACATGACATATTGAGGATGACTCATTCTACTGAGGCTCTCATATTACTCTACTAAACAAGGTTTTCTGTGTGTTACTGAGCAAAAACACCAGAAAATTCACATTATAGCCCATTAGCCACCAGCTTTCTACCCATTTCTGATTCACACAATTAATAATTTTATTAAATAAAGCACATCCTAATATGAAGAACCAGCAGGAGCTCACATGGCAGCATAAATACGTTTTTTTGCTACTTTAATTCTCCCGCGTTGTACATAATGCATGAGATATTTAAATGTTTGTGACTTATGCAAATCTGCATTGTGCTAATCTAATAATAATTATGTCTGAGAACACCCTGCTGCTTGTTGCAGGAACAACAAATCTACAAACATCTTGCTTGTACGCACAGCTGTTGCCCCACATTTAGTTGCACATCAAGGAGTAAAATCACAAGATGCGCACATATTTTATACATGTAGTCGTTTAGCAAACACCTCTTTACAAAACACTGTACAAGTGAGCAACATTCAGACTGCGATAAAGCCTCAACATTAGGGGAGTTGAGTTAGTGTTTGAAAAAGGTGTTTCTGAAGGAAAGACAGAGTGACACCTCTGTTCACACATTCATATCAGGTGTAAAACTGCACCAAGCAGACAAGACAAAGGCAATGAACCCAGAAATAAAAAATAAAAAAACTACAGTAGTCCCTCGCTACTTCATGGTTCGATTTTCGTGGACTCGCTCTAATAATTTTGGCGTTAAACTTGTCATATTGCACAGAGTCTGAAAGAAAACAAGCATATTTCCTACAATATATATATATAAAAAAAATGTAATGAAAAACAATCTTGAAAACACATCGATAAGAATATTAATTACTCTCCGGCACAATATTTTGAGTAAAAATCAGATTGAGGGGTGAGAAGAGTGCTTTGAACAAAGTCAAAGTACAGTATACTTATACTGTACTGTATTCACTTAGCCTAAAAAAAAATAAATAAATAAAAAAATAAAAAATAAACTAATGTCAAATCTGTCTCAGAGGAGAGACACCTGAATGTGGAACAATAATGTATAAGATGCACCAACAGTTTGTAGTGCGACAACTGCAGAGTAAGAAATATGACCTGCTGTGCCCATCAGAGCCGAATGAGTCAACAGGAAAGTTTGGATTCATAAGTCATTAATGTTACAATTAATACAAGTTAGCAAACATTATTAAGTTTAATGTGAATATGTTTTGTGGCTACCAGGGGGGGAAAAAAATCACACATTGTGTGATTTAGAAAAAACTCTCAGTTGTGCTGTGTCTCATCTGCAGAAAATAATGGGCCAATTCACCAATTGGAGGCCCTGCTCCTTTTCACGCCCCTGGTTCCCTGCAGCCAGCTCTGCACTCACCATGATCAAAACACTCTTCTCTCCATGTCTTGGTCCAAATGAGAGGAAATGAGCACCACGTCTGCTCAACTGAAGCCTGATGATGCAGTCATTAGGGGAGCACCAGGGGTGCTGATGTTGGTAAGCTCAGGAGGGATGAGTCAAAATGGCCTCTGAACTGTGGTGGGTGGCGGGCATGTACGTTAGCTAAAGCAGAAGAACAGCTGCTTTTTCTGCAGCTAGAGGCTTTTATGGTGCCCACTCTTATTGGAGCGCAGCAGTACGAGGTCAAAACTCACACACAAAACAAAGCAGACAAACCTGGGAAGGACAAGACACATACCAACACATATGAGAACAAAATCATACCAAAGTAGCCAAGAGCAAAAACAAACAATTAAAAATTCACCAAGACTCACTACTAAAATAAACACTGTTTTTCACACTTCTAGCCTTAAACATCAGCACGATGAAATATGGTAAATATGACTTTGTAATGACAGCTGAGCGTGTGTGAAGCTACCAGGTCCGACAGAAAGAAACCAGGTTCTTAGTGGCTAACAAGATGGCTAACGCTCTAGCCGTCTTGTTCCCACAGCTGACGGGACTGTATCTTTAGCGATATGATAAACTGATGCTTTATTAAGGTTGCACTTCCTCTCTGTGTTCCTCTAAAAGGCACACAGCATGGCTAAGTGGGCTGAGCTCTGAACTGTGGTTTATTTCTGCCGGACCTGGTAGCTTCACACATGCTGACTAACGTGAAGGCAACGCAGCTGAAGGGACTAAGTATGTAGAGCGCTTCTATTTTATCAAGACACTCAAAGCTCTTTACTACACAATCTGTGCCTCATATACCCATTCATACACTCTACTAGATCTCTATAAAGAATAATCAGTGCTTTATCACATTCATACACCATTGGGACACACATCAGAGGCAATGAGGGGTTCAGTGTCTTGCTCAGGAACACTTCAGCATGTGACAGCTGGTGGAATCGAATCCCCAGCTCTCCCATTGGTGGATGACTGCTCTAGCCTCTCAACCACAGCTGACCCCAGCTGAAGCGGATTATTATTTAATATATGTAAATAGATGTCTACAAAATAAACTATTCAATAGCCTATATGTAAATAGTTTATTTTTTAGGCATTTATGTTGTACAGTTACAGCTGTTAATAAAAATGCCTGTGTGAAAATTGGGACAAAACTTTGACTCAAATATATTTTTCTTATTACTTTATGGAAAGAAAAATATTGAGATGCATATCGTATATTGCGATTTTTGTAAAATATTAAGATATTAATTTTGGTCCATATCGCCCAGCCCTACAGCAAAACAAAAATGCTAACAAAAACCATAGATGCATAAAGATTATTAAAACTAATTTTAGTTATATGCTTCATATTCAAGTAGTTCTGCATTGCAATAAAAATAAATTTGGGCAGAGTTTCTTAGTCTGTTATTAAAACAATACATAATTTATTTTCTTTTTTTTTTATTAACCTTGAAAACACATTTTCTTTGCTTTTTCCTTTTCAGGTCACAGGGAGCTGGTGCCTATATCCAGCAGTCACTGTGAGAGAGGTGGGGACACCCTGGACAGGTCACAACTTCAATGGGACACAAAGAGACATAAAACCACTCATCCCTAGAAACAATTAAGAGTTACAGCTGACATGCCACCTCCAAGAAAACATGTAAAGGTCAAAAATATCTTCACAGAAAAGACACTTACAAAATGCAGCAAAAGTTTTTCAACATCAATGTGTAATTCTTACACACAGTTGAACACTGCAGAGGTAAAACATTTAATACATAACAATATAGTGCTAAACTTCAACATAAGTGTGCAACACCAACT
The DNA here is from genome assembly GCA_031762435.1 of Hypsolebias longignatus. Taxonomy (NCBI): domain Eukaryota; kingdom Metazoa; phylum Chordata; class Actinopteri; order Cyprinodontiformes; family Rivulidae; genus Hypsolebias; species Hypsolebias longignatus. The sequence continues at coordinate 17,812,857 of JARVGV010000412.1, read as the reverse complement.
AATTGTATTGTTATCCTAATGTTAAAGACAGCCTTTTATCATAATGAAACTGAATGCAGCTAAGCCGTACTGAAACATGATCCAGCTGTGCGATCTTCCTCAGCCACATTGATTCTGTGATAGTGGGATGGTATAATTGTTTTATTCAGGAGAGGAAAATACAAGGTGTGCGTTTAAGTGACAAAATAAATACAACTACAGAACTTTAGTGCTAGGTACCTTCTATTGAACACTGCAGAGGTAAAACATGATTAGTCATTGACCCTAATTATAAAGAAATGTCTTGGTTGCATGTAGCTTTAGAATTTAGGATTAATTTTATAGAGTTGGTTAATTATTATTAGCTAGTGCGCATTTGACGACCTGCAAAGTGTACAATTAGTTTTTTTACATGCAAAAAATACATTAATAAAATTTAAAAAACTATTTCTGCAGAACTCATTCACCTGCAGGCTAAGTATTACAATTCTATATGCAAGAGTTAGATTTTACATTCCAGCGCTGTAAAAATATGACATTTCAAAATTACATTTTCTTTGCCTGGAGCCAGTAAACATTTCCATGTATTTTTGGTTCCTGTCTCCGGCTGCGAGTCTCAAGAGTTCTGGGTAAATGGCAGGTCAGAACTGCTGGCACTGCAGCCCTGTAACTGGATGATAATAGCTGGCCTGGTTTCAGTTCTTCTCTTCTAATCACACCGTGTGCCCTTGTGCTTTGAAAAGGGATACTTAAAATAAGACAATTTAATAGTGTTTCATTACGTCTATTTTAAAAGTCGACACAAAATCAGACCATGACTACAGCTGCATTTCGTCAGCACCGGTTGTTAGGAGGTACATTTTTTCCATGTGGTAGTTTTTTATATTTTAGTACTGTATATGGTTTTATTTAGAAGCCATCATCCTTTCAATAAATCGAGATTATTGTTTGACTTCCTAAAAACAATACAGCTTCCAACAACTGAAGTCGGCACACGATCATCACTAAAGAAGCTTCTTAAACTGAGCAGGAAAAACATCAATTTGAGATAATAAGTATCTTTCAGTGTGAAGTAAAGCAGCTAATGCGGAAAGTTTGTTGAAACCTAATAATGCGAACAAGAAAAGCACATTTTGTTTTGTCTTTCTGCTGAATTGAAAAGCGCAGGAAAAGCCTCTTCCTTTTGTAATTGCCATTGATAGAAGCCTTTTATTTCAGCTTCAGAAAACACAAAGAAAAACCCTTTCATGGAAATTTCAGGATAAATTGATGCTGTAATGACAAGTTTAGACATGTTCTGAAGAGAAATTATTTGTTTTAAAATCAGTTGTTGCATTAGGGCTTAACTCAACCTTGAATGTAAGCCGTTAAAAATAAGCCAAACTAAACCTGGAGTTTCATTTCTCTCTAACATAACTGGGTTAATAATTGTTTTAAACGTCACTTAAGCTCAAGGGCTTTAAATCCATGCACTACAGCCGTTGTTGACAAAGCTGCCGGGAGTCAGTTTAAGTCTGATGTTGATAAAACGACATGTTTGTCTTCAGGAGGTTGAAGTGAGGAAAATATATCCATATGCCATTTGTAGAACAACAGCAGGAGTCAACTTCTTGAATTTATTTTTGAAAAAAAAAAAAAAAAAATTAAAAAAAAACCTCATGAACGAGGAGAACATGTTCATGTCTCAACATTTGATCATAAGCTCTTACATTACTGTTACAAAATATAAACTGTGAAATGGGAAAAACTAAATAATTGAAAATGTTAACTGACTGAACGTGAAAAAACTTTATATCCAAATCTGAATTAACCAAATAATCTAAATCAGTTTGTTTGAAATAATCCACATTTGAAGAAACTGGATTCACAACCCAAGAAACGACTTCTGAAAAAAACGTCATCTCAACTAGAAGCACGACAGTAACAAAACAATTTTAATTATTTAAAATGCAAGTGTCACAACAAACAACGGGTAAAAAAAATAAAAAAATAAACTGAAACTATTCTGTTTATTACCATTTTATTCTATCATTTTACTAAGTAAAGTAATCTCAGTAAAATTAACCCTTGTTGGGTTTTTTTTATTTTAATATAATACTGCAAAGCAACATGTTAAGTTAACTTTGTCAAATGAAGAACTATGATTTCTGTTTTGTTGTTTTTTTGTTGTTGTTATAGCACAGAATTTATCGTTATCGTCAGAATGCTATGAAATATCACAATATTATATCTGAGCCATATCGCCCACTTAATATGTATTTAAATAATCAACCAACTAATTTTCTTTGTTTAAACATCACAAATCTTTTAGTTCTCCTACAATATATTCCCAAAGATTAGCTGAAATTTTAGCAAAGAAAGACAGAAAGAAAGACAGAAAGAATGAAAGAAAGACAGAACAAAAGAAAGACAGAGGTGTGAAGGAGATGCATCTCAAACGATTTATCACCCACACATCTCATAAAATCAATGAAGACGGGACAAATCACAGCCATGAAAGAGAAATGTCGGAGAGGTAGTGAGAAGCGTGAGAGTGAATAACTTCCCCTCGCAGCTAATAACACCCCCACAAACCGCAGCAAAGGTTCAATCTTTGCTACAAGAAATGACAGAACTGAGAGTGGACACTCACGTGGATGACGCTGTAGAAAACGAGCGTCTTTCTTTTTATTACAATCTGTTTTTATTGTGTTCACTGAGATTAACTTATTCCACTGTAACACAGCGAGGTGGATGATGCCCCCTCTCTGACCCAGTTACTAATCTGTCATCCTGCAGGGGCAACAAAAAGTAGCAGCTGTCTGTCTGTAGCCTGAACAGAGCTGACAAAAATAATACAGCAGACCAAGAACACGTGTTTGTACCAACAGAAACATGGAGCCACAAAAAACAACAGCCACTTTGACTTTTCATGTTTTCATTGAATGTTTTGATCACGTTAGCTCATCCTTACGCAGGGACAGAAATGCCTCTAAAATCTGATTGAGTATTGTAAGACAGATAAAGATTGCAATTATATTGAGTTTATCAACTTTTGTTGTACAAGATGTCAGAAATATTAAATAAAATGTTTAGCAGAATTCCTCAAACACATCATCCTTAAATGAGACGTTTTTGCCTCACCAATATTACACAACCGCCTTAAATGACGCACCTTTAATACAACAATTGTGTTAAAGAAATTAATCATCCGGCTCGTAGCACAGCTTTGAAATTAAAAGCAACTTATACACCAAAATGTCTTAATGGGGAATTGTGTTGTGACTTTGGTAGTGGTATGTCCTGTGAGGTAATCTACACAAAAAAAATATATAATAAATACAAAAACTGCACCAACTCCCCTCCTACAAAGAAAAGGCAATCAATGGGATTTCAGTGAAGCAGATGAGAAAACAGCTTTGATTTTTAAAACCCTAAACACAAATTTTTTTAGTCCCACAACTCTTTATGTATTTAAATCATACAATAAATTCTAGGCATTTCAATTTCTTTTTACACCGAGAGGGCACAGCCAAGTTTCCATAAACGTGGAATACTGTATATTTTAGTTTCAAATATACAGTACTCTTCAATTCAGTTTATTTATATAGCGCCAAGTCAAAACAGAAGTCATCTCAGGGCACTGAACAGAAATAGTCATATGTAAAAATAAATTTGCAGAAACATTCATATAAGGGGTGTAACGGTACTCTAAAATCACATTTCGGTTCAGTTCAGTTTCAATGAGGGCTCGGTCTGGTTAATTTTCGGTACAAAAAAGGGCAAAATGAAGACTTACAAAACGTTTATTTTGAAAATATGCCAAGTAAACAATATGTGTATATAAAAATAAATAAAAGTGACCCATTTGGATGATATTTTAAATAAACTGCACTCCTTACAATAAATAAACTATACTAACAAAAATCTTAATAAATACAATAACAATTGAAACACTAATCAGCTTGTCCACATTTTCTGCCAAAAGCACAGATCTAGTTGCAGTGAATATCTCCAGTGGTAGAGAAAATCGCTCACTAGCAATAGCAGAAGGAATAAAGAGGTAGAGCTTTGCTAATTTTGCAGTGTGGCTGTATTTGGCCTCATTACTCACAACCTCTTGGACCTGCTCCCACAGGTGGGACAGATCCCTGGAAAAGTTTAGAGTTCAGTTATAAGACTTCTTAGCTAGAGGTGATCTCTGGTGTATTTCCCTGAACAGGAAGAAGACAGCTGCTATCTCTGTCCCAGACTGGAAATAAAACACAAAGAGGATAAAAAAAAAAGAGTTAACAAGATTATAATTTTAAATATATATATATATTTTAAGTTAGATAATAATAATAACATAACAATACCTCTTCTTGAACGGCCATCATTTCTGTTAAGAGGTGGTTGAATCTCTCGTTCATCATCATCAGGGCAGGGCTTTAATCTGGTCCAGGGCTTGTTGACAATATCAGTTTTAGTTTTTTCATAAAGTGCTACAACTTTTTGGCTGAAGTGTTGACATGATGGGATGTCGTAGTGGGGCTCGAGAACTTTAAAGCATCAACAACAAATATAGACATACATCCATAGCTGTAAAAACTTCTACAGCTTGTTATTGCTTTGGACCAACCTGATAAAGGTTGTTTAAATGCTGCTGCTATCGGTCGTTGCAACAAGCTGCTAGAAGAGACGTTCACATTCGGATGATGTTGTTTCAAGGCGTTGACAAGTTAGACGTGTTGTCTGCTGCAGATCCATTTGGATTTGCGCTTGTCTTTTAACAAGAAAGTCATAATGTTCCCAAACAGGAGACCGCAATGAGACGGTAGGCTGCTAATGCTGCAAGATAATAGTGCCATGCTGAAACTCGCTTAGGAAATTTAGTTCCGTGGCAGATAACCTCTCATTAATAAAACTTAATGAGTGAAAAAATAACCGAAAATGTCATTTTTACACCCATGTGTATCGTTACACCCATATATATACCATTGTCTTTGTCTGAGGGTCGTTGAGGTGAGAGGAGGTGCAATGAGCTGCTGCTGAAGAAAACTAAAAAAACCTGTGCGTAAGTATTATGATAAAGCTTTGGTAAGTCAATATTTACTTATTTAAATAAAATTTATATAAATTAAAAAAAAAAAAACTTTATGTTTAGATAATTTTAGAAAGTACTAAAATTAACGACAGATTTATTTTCAAAACAAGCTGGACGAGGAAACTTTGGGGAGCCTTGAATCATTTGTTGACGAGTGTTTTGAACGCTTAGTCATGAGCAAAACTACATCCGACGCTGCAAACGATTCGGCTAGCGTTAGCACCCCAAATGCTAAGCGTCATCGACAGGGGAGCTCGGATAGCGCTTCCTCACAATCTGCGGATAACTCGGGCTTTACGGCAATTCTGGAGTCGATAGATCGGAAGTTATCCAGCTTGGACGCCCGTCTGGCTTTGGTGGAGGTGCTACATAGTGAGTTTAAAGATTTAAGAGAATCATTAGAATTTACTCACCAGCTTGTAGCATCGGTAGCTAGCGAAAACACGGAGCTAAAGGGAACGGTGAAAGAACTTACCGACAAGATGACGCTGCTATCCGGTGAGAA
>JARVGV010000412.1:17792238-17807208 GCA_031762435.1 Hypsolebias longignatus | reverse complement strand
TGCTGCTGCTGGAGGTGTGTGTGTGTGTGTGGGGGGGGGGGGGGGACGCTGAACAGGCTGAACTGATTTCCTGTGCAGGGTCATGCCCAGGACAGGCTTCTGGGACGGGGTTTAGGGTCGCAGGAAGCACAGACAGGAGACACAGTGCTGTTCACATCAGCACTATCTCTGAACACAGAGTGTTTGTGCACGTTTCATCAAGTGTTTGCGTTTTCTTTCATGATGTTGGAGCTTAAATGTATTTTATGAAAAAAATAAAATAAAATTAGTTTTCATGCAAAGGTGTGTTAAAAAAATTAAGCCGCAGCAACACATATTTAGCCTGCTTTGATTTATTCATTTATTAATTGCAACAAATAGACACACAATCCACCCTGAGGCAGCTCTTATAAGAACCTGAGTGTCTCCGCTCTCGCCAGGAGAGCGGAGACACTTATTTGGCACGTGTGTGATGAAGCCGTCAACTAAAGGCCCATGTTCATAGAATAAATGTACAAACCTGTTAATCCATGTCCTGCCACTCATAAATGTCATTCAGCTCACATACGGTCACTGATCCTTCCAAAGGGGCTTTTCATGTTCATCCAATTAAACGTGTCTTTGTCTGGTTTGTCAAAATGAAGACTGGATATGTTTTCTTTTTCTTTCTTTTTTTGCTCATTATAATTTAAATTTTATTGTTTTGAAATTAGAAACTGAGAAAAATAGTCATAACGTATCTTCCTGCAACTTGGAACGAAAAATTGGACTCAAACAAAGCTCATGAGGCCTCTCGGGGCAAATGGACCTCATGTTTATACGCTTGTCCATCATGTGAGCCGTGTGCGGACTCCAGTTTCCACAGAGATGGGGAGATGTCCCCAGAACTCCACGGCACCGTGTCTGAAGCCGGTAAGTGCAGCGTGTTTGGATGAGGTATAGATGTGAGATAACGCGTTGGCTTTCAAAAGGTCCCGCTCTTTGAACCGGTTTGAAGCTGCAGCAGGAGAACAGAGAAGCACGGCTTGTGCTCCGTGCCTCGGGAAGATTACGCTGCTCTGCTTTTGTTTACAATGTTGTTTTTCAATGTTAGAAGCAAGTCGCGTTATTTCAAACGATAAACAAAAGAAACAAAGAACTTTGTGAAGAAGGTTGCACAAGTCAAAACTTTCACTGAAAGATGGGAAACATTGTGATCCTTACAAATATTGTTATACTGTTTCTGCCACTTAAAATAAATTCTCTGTTTTTTGACCACGACCGATTTGAAGAATATAAGATTTCCCATCGACTCACTCATCTTTAGTTTTTTTTGTTTTGTTTAATTATTAGTAATCTAAATAAAAATAAAACTGACAGAAATTTAGATAGCTGAAACAGAAGTTATCAAATTATATTTTTATAATCTAATTCCAAGATGTTTTTTTTATTTTCTAATCAAACTCTTTACCATCAAGACGTTGCCCGAGACCCAATGTCGTTTAAATTTTTATCATTCTATTTGACTCGTTTTACACTGTATTTAATTTAAATTTCCATTGATCACACTGGTTCACAGTAATTGTAAAATAAAAAACACGGGTTATGGAATTGTTGCTGCAATAAATGTTTTGCTGACTGAGTACCGGTAATCACTCAGAGGAATGTTGGGCGAAGTTGTAATAAATAAATAAATAAATAAATAAATAAATAAATAAATAAATAAATAAATAAATAAATCCAGCTGTTGCAGTGAAAACACAAACTGAACTACTGTATTGGAACATTTTTGTTACTTTTTAATAAAACATCTTTATGAGGCTCAGTCTTCACTTGTTTTCTCAACTAAAACAAAAGGTTGTCCAGTGTATTGAAATTAATGTGGCACCAAAACGAACATTATTTTCTTTTAACTTGTATTAAACTAGTTAACGTCACATTAAATAAATAAAAATACATGTAAATAAATATAACCATCCCGGTTTGATCGACTCAATAACACACTGCCACAACAGAAGTGTGGCTGTTACAGGTTTGCCCGCCTGTCAGCTCCATAATTACAGCTGAACGAGGATTAAATGGTTAATTAGGACAGAAACCGCGGCTGATTGAAGTTTTGGAGGATTAATTCAGACACACAGACACGCACGCGGACACACGCACACAAGTACGAGTCCAGGTTTCACGGGTCTTTGTTTCTGATCCCACCCACTTGACATGAACAGCACTCTCTCCCTCCGGTGTCCACGCGGACAGCGCCCAGTCTCTGCTGTCTCCGCGTCCTGCTGGACCCAGGAACATGGACGCGGACTGCTTGTCTTTTTCCTCGCAGAGCAGCGCGAGGACTTCGTCGAACTCTCCCGGTCTGGAGCACGGTTCGGGCTCGGGTTCTGGTTCCGGATCCTTCCTCTCCTGCGCGGAGCTGCAGAAAGCCTCGCACCTTCCTCCCCCTCACCGCCTCGGCCTCCGCGGGGATCTTTACGCAGCGGCCTTGGGCAGGTTTGGCGACGCTGCGGGAGACTTTACGCACGGCTCCGCGCCGCAGAACACGCCCGCATCTCCGTCCAAACACGGCAAGTTCGTCTTGGGTTTGAACCAGGACCGAAACACGGCGACGAAAACGGTGTTTTATGAAAACAGCACAGAAGTTTTGACGAACCGAATTCGGAAGGCAGAACTTCATTTATTGTTGGCCTTTTCGTTTAGTTCAGTTAAAAACGTCCCTGATGAAAGAGACCCAGCTGAAAACGCACATCTCTGAAAGGAAAGTGAATCCAAAAACGTTTCTTTAAAATCTGTGATCATCAAAAATTTCAGCAAACCTCGTTCTTATTCATGAAACAAAAGAGTTGTTTTCACCCTGACAGTTTTTAATTCAGACTTGACAAATGATATAAATTATAATTGTGTCCAAAATCGAAGTAAAATGATTATTTCGCTGTTTCTTTTATGGATACTTTCCATTCTGCTCGGTTTTAAAACATAAAACTCACTTTTAAGATTTACAAACGGATATTTATTGCTAAATTTCCCTTCTATAAAGGCGTTTATTTATTTTAAAATTTTTTTTACAGTTGTGTGTTAAAACAAACCCTGAAGAAAAACCTCGGACTCTGCGCAAAGCAACAGGACATCAGCCCTGAGAAGGCCTTGGAGATGTCTATCCATAAAAATATTCAAAAGTTTCATTCAGGCTGACGCCAAAAACAGCAACAGGTTTCCTCCTGCAGTGATTTATGATGATCACAAGAAACTTGATTTTTCTATGAAACTCTGTTGAAGAAGGATGGAGTTTCCATTCTGTTCCTCTCTGATCCTCAGACAGAAACAGCTGACGAGTCTTTTATCATTATCATCATCATCACCATCATTATTATTATTAATATTATCATAATTATTATTATTATATCAAATTTTAGTTTTACCTCCTATAAATTTGATAAATTCAAAATGCATTATTTTTATGATTAAGAAATTACTTTGATAATTATTGGCTTGATTTATAAATGTTTAAAAATACATTTATTTTCACATGACAAAAATTAATAAATGAGAAGGAGTGATGTAGCTAATAATCGGTTTAATTTTATACGTTTTAGCATTTGTTTATTGTATAACATGTTTTAGTCCACAACTTTTTTGTTGCGTTACTTTTCACCACATCAACGACACATATTTGGGTCCTTGTGTGTCAGAAAGGGACTTTAAATAAAATCTTAGTTTTTTTTTTTTTTCTTATTGGGAGTTTTATGTTGTTGAATAATTAAAAGATAATACATAACAACAGGCCTAAATTAAATAAGATAAGACTTTATTGATAATCGTTGTAAATAATGGCTTTAGTATTTTTCTGGGATGTTAAAATATTTCATTGTTGCTCCAAATGTAAAACTAAATCAGGATTTACCTCAACAACCTGAACTTTCAGCAACAACAAACTCTTTAAATAATATGCTTATTAATTAGTAACTCTGTAACATGCTGTAAATATATAGTTTATATATTTCTATACTTGAATACAACACCACTCTGATTTACATCAACATTTTCTTTTCTCTGTGACTTCATGGTTTCCTTTTGTCCAATAAATCCTTGGATTTGTAAACTTATGGCCAAACAATGTTATTTAATCTTTTTTTTTAAAAAAAAAAAACAGCAGAAACTAAACTTCATGTAGAGACTGACATTGTTTAATTATCACTACATGTATTTAGTTTTTATTTTGCTTTTATACCTGATTCATTTTAAAGCAGGAAACACACAGAAATGAAGCAGGAAGGATTTTGGAACAGTGCTGGTGAAGTGTCAGAGTATTACAACTAATCCTCGTGACAACAAAATAACACTTTTTTCTAGCTAATATTTATAGATCAGCTCACATTTAACAATATTTTCCAGGATCACTGAGAATGGATGAGAACTCAACGAGCTGAGAGCCGTTCTCTGCCCTGAGAACATTTTTATTTTCAGCTGAGCTTGGAGCTGATGGACACGAGGAAATCAGTGCTGCAGCATTTTCTGTTGGTTCAGTGTTAGATTAGGAGGACAGCAAAGCAGCTCAGCTCACTGCAGTAAACAAGAGTTTGCAGAACGATAATGGTTTTGTTCTAGAGTTGGAGGTTAAATGTAATGAATACAGACACAACATCCAAACACTGCAGGAGGGAGCTGCCCTTCATGCTCTGAGGAAGGAAGCGATGCCTTCAGGTTGCATTGGGCTCATTGCAAGAAAAAAATGACAAACAAACAACGTTCATGTTCTGCTGCATAAACATAATTCAATGCTTTGAGTTTAGACCGTACCTGCAGCTTCCATGGCTGTTGAATTGAACTTCTAATATGAACTTTTTCACCCCCTTTTGTTTAATGCCATGAAATTACACATTTGATGTGTTGTTTTCCTCAGGCACTCTTATTATGTTAACTATTTGAATCTGTAATACACACACACACACACACACACACACACACACACACACACACACACACACACACACACACACACACACACGAGGTGATGAAATTATTCTCTGAACCACCTGAAACCACCTTGAAGACTCTAGATGTGTCTAAATAATGGTCCGTTTGCACATTAAAGATGAAAACTATCAGTGAGCTCCGGTTTCTTTTTTCTTTTCAAGTGGAGCTTAACTGGCAACCAACACATTTTTAATGAGCTCAAACTATAAATGTGCTTCTGGTTGATAGCTGACCTTATAAAATGGACTGAACCACCTGTTTTGGTTTCGTTTGTCTTATCATTTTAAATTATTTCATATAACACAACTAAAACTCCTTTTTACATTTTCCATAAAACAATATTAAATTAAAGTCCAAGTCATGTAACAAAAACAAAACGAGGGTCAAGATAATTGGTAAGCCATTGATATAAAGTCCTTTAATGCTTTGCTTTCTGTCCCAGTTATAAAAGCTCTAATTGTAGCTCGTCATAAATTCCAGCTCTTGTTACGACAAATTAAAATCTAATTTATGCCACATCACTAAGATCTTCTCCGAATCTCATGCTGGATGGTTTTCCAGCCTTTTGTTGTAGTGAATGATGGCTGTGGTGGTGGGGGGTGGTGGTGGGGGGCGGATAAGGGGCTCCATTGTTTTGCAGCACAAATGTCCCTGATTAAACTTTTGGCTCAATTCAGAAAGTCCAACAGGAAAAGAAATCATGCTGACAGTGGGATGAGCAACAAATAGTGTGATATAAAGTTGTAAAATATATATATACAGCATTTATAAAACTTCCTTTCAGTGGTGTTAACCTTTGACCTCTACAGCTCCAGTGATAATACAGATCTCTCATAAGGAATACTTTAATATCTAAATGATCTAATACAATAATATTTTTAGTTTTTTCTCTTCCTAAGTCCCGACAGATAAAGAGCAGTAGATCGTTCTTACTCTCTGCTGCATATGAGCTGAAGAGCGTCGATGTGTCCGTGGAAAGCAGCCAGCAGGGTGGGGGTCATGCCGTCATCGTCCGCTGTGTTCAGGTGCTTCCTCGTGGCCTCTTTCAAGAGGTCCAAGTTGCCATCAATCGCTGCTTTGTGGTACCTCGACATCTTTAAAAAGAGGTTTGAAACTTAAATCTGTTGCGTCTTTAGTCTCTTCACTCGTGTCAGAGTGAGAGCGACGGGAAACCAGAGCAAACAGTGTGATCACTGGGCGTGTGAGCAGCTCAGTCATAAAACTGAAGCAAAGTCCAGCTCTCTGCCCGTCAGCAGCTACAACTCATCACTATGAGCACAGAGTCATCCAGAGATCTGTCCTTCAGCTGTTGTTTTGAGAATGAAAAGGTGAATTGTTAAGAAGGTTATGTAGGTTTGTTGTCAAACTACCAGTGGGTTTCTGCTCTGTACTTTTTATTTCCTGCTTTCTGTTCAGGTTTTTATTCTTTGAGCCTTTGTACCCGATTTAACTTTTGGCAGTTTGGACCTTCTGTTTCATTATCGGCCGTCACTCGAAGTCAAATATGACTGTCCTCTCTCATGTCCTCGTTGTTCTTCAGGTGTTTACCAAACCCAGTCGGTTGAAGCAGATGGCCGCTTGTCCCGAGCCTGGTTCTGCTAAAGGTTTCTTCCTCATGAGGGAGTTTTTTTCTTTCCACTGTCACCTTCATGTTTGCTCAAGATGAGAGTTCTGTGATGGAGTTAAACTCAAAGCAGTGTGCTCCTCAGATAAAAAAATAAAATAAAATTATTATTTCTATATATGAATGTTTCTGTTCAGTGCCCCGAGATGACTTCTGCTGCTCTCCGGTGCTATATAAATAAATAAATAAACTGAATTGAAGCTGAACTGAATTGAAAAGGCCAGTCCTGGAGCCACATATTTTTGTGCAGTGTGAACATGAGTGATGGTGAGTTGAGGATGGGCCTTTAGTCTGCGCTTGTCTTCTGTGCAATGGTCGTCAAAGGTTTTGTTTCTTTCAAGCCTTTGATATAGCTAGAAACTATGTGTTGTGGTTATTGCATATACAGTAGCTAGATTTAGCTTGTATTCTTCTTATTTCTTATTCTTTCTTATTTTAGCTGGAGCTCCATATTTTTAGATTTGATATTTAGTTGAATCGTCCTGCAAACCTCAACAATCATTTCTCACTCAGCTCACACTTTTTTTTTTTAGCAAACATAAACAAATAAATAAATAAAAGCAGTTTCTCTTGGAGTTTCAAATGTTAACTAAAAAATCCAACAATCAGACAAAAAGCAGCATAAACCACACACCTCTTTGTAAGTTTTATCAACCAACGTATTGTTTCTGTGTTTATTTTAATACTATGCTAAAAACAAAATGAAACATAAAATGATTATTTTGTGCATTTTATACAAAATCACATTTTCATAAATCTATAAACAGATTAGCACTGGCTCCTATACATTTATTTCTTTTTTATTTATACCTTTATTTTACCAGGGAAGAAATTCACTGAGATTATTAATCTCTTTAACAAGAATCTCCTGGGCAATGTGCAAGGTGCAAGCTATTACAAAGACAACAACAGCCTTAATAAGAGTAAGAAAGTAAGTGTGTTCTTCATTTACTTAATTAAAGCGCACGTTTTCTTTCAATTATGGGATAAATCTTTATTTTAAGTGACGTTTGGCAACAACCCTAAATGCAGTGACCTCATTAATAATAAAAGCTAGAGAAGAGCCAGGAGCAGTGTGATTCGGCTGTTCAGTTCTTCTTCTGTCCAGCAGGGAGCGCAGCTCATTGTTTCTGACACTTTTAGAGCAAGAAGAAAAAAACTCACAGTCGGCACGGAAGTGTCTTCAGGAGTTTGTCCGGTTTTCTCCCAGTCATCGCAGGTGTTTCAAAAAATAATGCTGTGAACATTTTGTGTCGTTCACCGACACTTCTCCCTGCCTCGTCCGTGTCGATCAGCTGTTTTTCACCGAGTCACTCCGCAAGTTACTCCCCGGCTTTTTTTTTTTTTCTTTCTTTTTTTCCCCCAAGTTCGCTTTGAGACCGGGAGATCCTGCAGAGATGTCCGACAACGGTGGCTCGGCTGTCGGCCTTCTGTCCTACGAGACGCTGGTCCATGCTGTGGCAGGAGCAATGGTGAGCAGCCCAACTAGCTGATGTTTTAACTGTATGGTGTTCATGGAGCCTGTGTGAAAAGATGCACTGACTGTCATTTAGTTTATGGAGATGTAAAACGAGGTTTTATTGCTGCCTTGTAGGGGAGTGTGACAGCCATGACTGTCTTCTTTCCTTTGGACACGGCCAAAAGCAGATTGCAGGGTGAGTCTGGACAGGTGTGTAAACTAACCATGACGCTTGACCTCATTATGAACCATCTATAACTCTGTTACAACACGTAATGTAGTGATATTCTAAATCAGCACTGCACTTACACACAAACTGTGGAGACTTTGTCACAATATGTGTCTTTTTTATTTCCTTTTTTTTTCTTGGTTTAATTGAGGAGCATAAAGTTGCCAGGTGAACACTCTTGTTGCACAATCTCACCCCCACCAAGTAGAGCTTTGGTTACAAATTAAAAAGTGTTGAGTGCAAGCAGAGAAAAACACCTGGGAGTAGGACTCCTCCTGACTAGTATGCTGATAGTTGTCCCGTTCTTGCTCTGTGAGGCTGTACCATACTTTTTCAGGAAAATGTGAATTTTTTTGTCTTTTTCAGTGGATGACAAGCGGAAGTCCATGTCAACTCCTGTTATTTTGGCTGAGATAGCAAAGGAAGAAGGCTTGTATGTTTAAATTCAAGTAATGGCAAATTGTGTCAAACACTTTAATCTAAGTGACTCTGTAGAGGAGTAATTGTGATATCTCCACCACTGCTTTCAGGCTGTCTCTGTACAGAGGCTGGTTCCCAGTCATTTCCAGCCTTTGCTGCTCCAACTTTGTCTACTTCTACACATTCAACACGCTGAAGAAGGTGGCTGCATCAGGACCAGGAAAACCCAGACCAAGCAAAGATCTGATGATGGGAATTATAGCAGGTGCAAGTTATCGAGCACAATGTTTTGTTTCACTTCAAAATACTAAAGTCATACTTGTTTTCAGTTTCATTAGACCCAAACACAATACATCGCAGACTGATGAAGTCTTTTGGACGAAAGACATAACATTTCTCACTTAAAGAAACTTGTCCAGATTACATGATTTAACCTTTTAAGTTTTTTTTTTTTTTTTTTTCAAACACAGTACACTTTTGAAGAAACACAAGTTTCAGGTAGCAACATTTGAGTTACTACTGAATGGTTTTTTTTTTTTTTGTTTAATTTATTCAAAGAATCATTTGGTTTTTGTATTTTAAAAAAAATTAAAAAACAACATCTGGATTTTACAAAAATTCATGGTGGTCCGCACGTTTCATGTGTCCATCTGCAGGAACTCAATTCCTCCATCAGAGAAATTCTAAGACCAAATTACACTAAAAACATGAAGAACAAAGTTAAAGAGCTTAAAGCTCTGCTGCAACTGTTCAGGTTGTCGATGTCTATAATAAACTTTAAATAATCTGTTCTTGCAGGGGCGGTGAATGTGATCCTGACAACTCCCATGTGGGTGGTCAACACTCGACTGAAGCTGCAGGGGGTGAGGTTCAGAAACGAAGACCTCCACCCAACCCAGTACAGAGGCATATTTGGTGTGTGGCCTTCATCCATATTCCACTTCAAACACTTTGAATGCTCTTCTTTGTGACTAAGCCTTGCTGTATTTTGGCCTTCAAGATGCTTTCTCGCAGATTATTTCCAACGAGGGAGTGGCAACCCTGTGGAACGGCACCCTGCCGTCTCTCATCCTCGTCCTCAACCCAGCCGTGCAGTTCATGATCTATGAGGCAATGAAGAGGAAGGCAGGAAGAGGAGGAAGAAAGGTGCAAATTAGAAAATATTAGTCACATGAACAAGCACCTTCTTTGTTAAGTAAAATCCAGTCCGACTCCCATCAACAACTCAACACTATTCTGTCTTTACTTCCACAGATATCCTCTGCAAAGATCTTTCTCATTGGAGCTGTTGCCAAAGCCATCGCCACCACGGCGACGTACCCGCTCCAAACAGTCCAGGCCATCCTGAGGGTAAATGCACGTTGAACAAATCTAATGTTAGTAACGTCCGAAAATCTCGTGAAAAGTCCAAAAGTATAAATGAGCTCAGTCTGTTTAAAAATACATTTTAAGAGACGCTAAGTGGTCATTTTTATGTGTGCCATGAGATGTGGATTATTTTCTTAAATCAGATTAAGAGATTTCAGCAACGTAACCTTCATGCTTCTTCATCAGTTCGGTCAGTACAAAGGTGATGGAAAGCACGGTCTGATGGGGAGCCTCTCCACTGTTTTCTTGCTGTTCATGGAGAGGATCAAGTGAGTTCATGGATCCACAAACGCCACGAGTGACATCTCTTAACGGTCTCTGATATAAACCTGTTCTGGTCTTTGCAGGACGCACGGCTTTCTCGGTTTGTACAAAGGCCTGGAGGCCAAGCTGCTGCAGACGGTGCTGACGGCAGCTCTCATGTTTGTTGTTTACGAGAAGATCACTGCTGCTACCTTCAAAGTTATGGGTCTGAACAAAAAGCTGAAGCACTGAATACTGAACAGCTTCAGTGCCTGCGTCAACAGGTTTAATCAGTGCCTGCTACTGATTCATGATTGTTTCAAAGAACATGCACTGTATTTGGAGCCTATTTGCTCGTCTGAAGCAGGGGCCCCAACATTTTTTGCACCACGGGCTGGTTTTATGCAAGACAGTTTGGACCAGCTGCAAGGATGCGCTTGTGAAGGGTCACGTGCATAAAACACAATAAGGCGCATAACATATAGTTTAATTATAACATGTAATTTAAATGTAATTATCATTTTATCTTAGTTCATTTATATTATTTTGTGATTTATTTAATAATATACAGGAACTTCTTATCAATGCGGTTCGCCGTTACGGTCTCAGTGCAGACACGTTTAATGAAGCGGCGACCTTCAGTAATGGTTTCTGACCTTCATCTTCACATTTTTCCTTAAAAATAACTCCAAATTCTTTTAGTGACGGGGCTCAGTCTCCATGTGGTGAGGCACATTCGAAGCTTTCAGGGCTTTGATGGATAGACGATAGCAGTTGTGGAGCCTTCTGCTGTCTGTCCATCAGGTCTGTTCCCTTTTTCAAAGACGCTCTTAAGCAACGTTTGTTTATTTATTTTATTACTTTTTTGTGTGTGCTAAAGTTAGAGAGCTCACTGGTGAATGAATAAAACTGTGACCAAGTCAAGCAAGCGCTAAAATTGCGTGGACAGAAGTTTTCATTCAACCTTTATTTAGACCGATACATCACATTGAGCCTCCAAGACTCATTTACAAGTGAGATCTGTTTAGACAGACAAAAAAGGGACTTATTTTTCAAAATAAAATGCCATGCAGACTAATGGAAAAAGAAAATGATACATAAGTAGCCTTGTACCAAATATCACACAACCCAATACTGGTCTGCAGTCCAGTGGTTGGGGACCCCTGATGTAAATTATTTCCTGTGACCCCAAAGTGGGTTTCATTCCTGAAGAAGCATCTTAAACTTGAACCACTTTCGTCTTTGCAGTTTGTTTTCACCACTTATGTCTGGTCAGTTGTGTCCACGTGTTCTAAATAGTAATACTGCAGTACTGGCATGGCACTAATTAGAAGTACATAATTAAGAGCTTCTTGTTTACACTTGATGACAAAAAAATGTCCAAAAGTTAGATGTGTCAGGACCTGAGATCACACCCTGCTGTTAAAAAAATATATATACATATATATAGTGTATATATATAGTGTATATATAGGAAACTTGACTGGTGAGGGTTTGTTAAAAATTACATTTCTCAAAGGAACATTTAATCTTTTCAGCACATTGTTCTCATTAAGATGCACAAACTGTTACCAGTCAGTGGTTGGCTTAGCACAGCGCATAATCTGGAACAAGTTTTTCTCTAGACACAGGGAACAGATTTTTAGCTTTAAAAAAAGGGGCCAGTCTACATGTTCTTCCACATCATTCCCTTTCTCTGCACCAGACGAGTTATTTAACTCAACATCCCACTGTGATTCTACTGTGTACCTCACGTTGTTGTACTTGACTAAACTAAGAACTGCTTTTTGAATTACATGCCTCCATTTGTGATTTTAACTGTGAATCTAAACCGGTTGTTTACGTCCTGCTGGACAGAAGGCGTCTGAAACTGTGGCCAGATAAAAGATGTGTATGGCCAGTAAAATCAGTAATGATTTATTATGGTTCAAATTAAAAATCTGGATTGAACCTTCCAGTTTAGTTATCATTATGGCTGTATAGCTCAAATTAATTACACATATATTAAGTTTGACAGTGAATGCAACATCTTGACATTACAGTAAGTGCCTGAAGACTTACAGGATGAAAAAGTTTACTATGAATTGGCTAAATGCTGTGAATTGTCTTGATTTTTACTTTATTGTACACATTTTCATAATTTACAGCTAAACAATGTGGTGCAGTAGTGTTTATCAGCCTACACATGCTCTGGTTTACTAAATGCTGCCTTTAATTTTGATTTTAATCTTTTAATCTTGAGCTGGCTGATCTTCAAATCTGTCAGGTTACGTTTGAGTTATAATCATTACGTGTTTTGCTCTCGGTGAACTTTGCGACTTAACTTTTAGTAAGTTGAACTCTGTGAGCTGTTTGTACTGAAGCTGAACATAAAGTGCAAGTTGTAAAACCTTCAGGATTAAGGTTAGTCAAAAACAAAACGGCAAAAGATGAACATTTAGTAAAATCCACAGTGATAGACCACGTGTCAGTTACTGTTGTATTTACTTAAAAATGAACTTTATTTGTTTACAGGAAAGTATTTGTAAGGAAAAAAAATGCTACTAATCACTTTTTACATTTGTTTAAACATTTTTGTTCGGATTTATTGACATTGCTGTTTGAAAATTCAATTGTTATAACAAGGGAACAATAAAATCTGAGGACCACTGACAATAAAACTGGTCTTATTTACAATTATAACATGCCGGTGAGGCACGAAGGAGCAGTGGTTACAGTTGACGCCTCTCAGTGAGAAGGTTGCAGGTTCACCTCCTGGTCTTTCTGGGTGGAGTTTGCATGTTCTCATACACGTGTGGGTTTCCTCCCACAGACCAAAAAACATGCATGTTAGACTGATTGGTAACTAACTTGCTCCTAGATGTGAGTGAGAGTGTCTCTGTGATAGATTGGAGACATGTCCAGGGGACTGCTGGGCATGGGCACCAGCTCCTCGTGACCCGGAAAGAAGTAGCAGATAAAGAAAATGGAAATCATCACATGCCACATAAAACATCGTTCATTAAAAGTCTTTTCAGAAGATTGGGGTGCTTTGATTGGTGCCAGTTCATTGTTTAGAAAAAATTTCAGTTTAAGGATAAAAAAAAAAAAAAGGTTGATGATGCTAGTCTTGAAAGCTGGTCAAGGCCTCAGTGTACCAGGGAGGCAGAAAGGAAAATTCTGAGTCCCTGTGGACTGAGTAGGTCACGTCTCTGTGGGGCTCCCAGGAGAAGAGGTACACCACACTGAAATATTTAATTTTGAGAGAAACACATTTATCTGAAATGATACGTATGAGAAGTGCAGTTTTTTTTTAAAACATCACTCACTTGTGATTGTCTTCAGTAGCTACACGCTTCACAAAAGACAGAAAATCACTGCAGAAGTTCATGCACACTGTTGGCTTCCAGCAGTTGTGTTCATTCTGTAAAGAAGCGCACATGAGATAAAGCACAGACCTACAAAAGTATTAATGTTGAATTTGCTAACTTGAGAAAAAAAAAGACTACTACTATTTCTTCAAACCACAACAATTCACCTTGATGAGCTGAGAAACCTTGGAGATGGGGAACGTGTCGACAGAAACGACCGTTCCACCCTGATCCCTGAATCCTGCCACAACACGAGGGACTCCAGGGAGAAAAGACTGAGCCCACCATTTCAGCAGTTTGAACCTGATAAACCCACCAAAATGAAAATCATTTAGCATTTGTGTATAAACTGCAAAACTAAAAAGGTTGACGTGTCATAAGTAGCCGGGTCCCCGACCTGTGGAAGTTGCTGCGCTGTTTGGGTGTGCAGATCTCCAACGAAGTCTTCAGCTCCACGTAACAGGCAGGAGGAGGCGGAGCGTCAGGGTCTTTATCCCGACAGTCCACCTCACCGGAGAAAAGAAGTTTGTGATCCGTGAGTCGAGTGTGAACCACGGTGCAGAAGGCCTCATTAGTGTTAACCACCCCATTGGGGTCAGGCAAACTGTGAGCGTCATCTGCAGGAAAGGACAAAGATGGAGAGGCTGGTTATCACTGACTGCCTGTTTCTGCCATAAAAAATAGATATGAATGCTAAAATGTATTTTTTTTTTTCTGGAAATATTTGAAAAGTTTGTAAAACCTTTTTTAAGCCATTATTTTAGCTGAGTTGACAGGTGTTAATCCAATTGATCACTTAAATATTAGAACAACAAAAGAGTAACACCTGCACACATGTACTGCTCAAACTTGTATCCCCAGTATGTCATCTCCTGGTTCCTTTCAGTGCGGTTCTCCCGTTCCCAGCGAGCAGCTTCTGTTTCCACCTCACTGATGTAAAGTGTGCCGCTGAACCTGGTTACTGCCAACAACCAGCCCTCCCGTGTCTCGTAAGGTGTGGTCAGCAGCTTAGTCAGGTGGCCCCTCCATGTCACAAAGTCAAAATCTAAAGCACTGAGAGCAGCGGAAGTTGGTCAAAGAACAGCTTATTTGCAGGTATGGATGTGGCAACAAGTTTAAAGAGAACGAAAGGAGGCACTGCTCTCGAAAAATGGAAAGAAAAACAAAGAACAAATATGGCACAAACTATTTTATTTGACAAATAAATGTCAAAATAAGTAATATCAAGCTGAAGGAAAACAAATGAACAATATCTGAATTTTTTTCCCCCCAACTTAATGAAAACATTGAATGAGCATTTTCAAGAGTGTTTATGTTGCAACAGGTTGATGAACGCCCG
>JARVGV010000412.1:17752538-17764189 GCA_031762435.1 Hypsolebias longignatus | reverse complement strand
CCCCCCCCCCCCCCCCACACACACACACACACTTTAACACACACACACACCATCACCTTCATTGTAGAAGAAGGAATGTTGTAACTGAAACCACGTGTGTTGTAGAAACGTCTGCAAATATCTGCGAGTGCAGGATTCAGCCTTGAATCTAAACTGAACTTATTCTTTTGTTAAATTGTGACCTACTTTGGTTTCTGCACACTACACACAGACACGCAACATGCTGGCCTGCAGCCTTTTGTGCAGCTGTGTAGCTAACTTAAATTAATTTGAGAAATTATGGAAACCTTTTCTGTGCATCTGCATAGCAGTCTGCAAAACATCTGTATTGTGCGATGGAGACATGAGATTTTTGACGTATCTTGAAGGACGGTTTCTGTTTAGTATGTTGGATCAAACAGATGTTTCATAATGCCATTTTATTTACATTACAGTACAGGTAAAGAATGCTCAACTCCCTGTTGGTCATATCACATTAACACCGGTTAAATTTGAAACAACAAATAATTACAAGTGTTCCCATAAATAACATCAGATTCAAATATGGTAAATTAGATAAGATCACGCAGAACATTTTAAATAAACTCATAAAATACTCCTTACAGAAAAATGATTCTAACAAAATACATCACTTGTA
This sequence comes from Hypsolebias longignatus, assembly GCA_031762435.1. Taxonomy (NCBI): domain Eukaryota; kingdom Metazoa; phylum Chordata; class Actinopteri; order Cyprinodontiformes; family Rivulidae; genus Hypsolebias; species Hypsolebias longignatus. The sequence continues at coordinate 17,763,552 of JARVGV010000412.1, read as the reverse complement.
GTAAAACGTTGTACATATATTTTGATATACTATATATTTTTTTATTAAATCAGCGCATTAGCTTCATAAACAGCAACAAATTACATTTATTTGACTGAAACCACATCAAAAAGGATAAACAAATCCATCTGAAAGAACAAAGCTCCTGCACAATGTTAAACAGGATGTAGAAAGTTACAATTTTAAATAAATTGAAGGAGAACGTTAGAATTTTAAAAAGTAATATTGTCAAAAACATTACAAGTTCAAGGTAAAAGACAACGACAAAGCAAATGGCTGACTACACACGAGGTGTTGGTCATAGATAACGTACATATTTATTGCATGAAATATTGTTTTTATAATTATCTCATGTTTGCCAGTTACTATCTCATGATTTATAAAGTCATAGTTATGTGAAAGGTATAACAAAGATATTTTATCATTATGAAATGCTACTTCATTATATCATTCTCATAAATCTGAGATACAATTTTAAATTAGACTCTCTTCATTTTAATTTAGAGGATTATTTTCTCTTATCTCGGTGATGAAAATGAGTTTCCATATCAGTGGATACGAAATAATAAACTAAATGAATGTCAATAAAATCATAGTTGTATTTATTTTAAAATTCTCCTGTGGCCTGGGGTCACGTGAAGCTGATCCACGCTGACGCGCAGCACGAGCTGGGATCAGGATTTAACACACGTTGCGTTAAGATTAGGTTTATGAAAACGACTTCCTGTGTAGAATTTCAAAATAAAAGCAGCGCATCGTTGAAATGCGGCCACGCGTGGGTAATCCCTTTGAAATAAATTATTTCACACATAATTAAAAATATATATAAAAAAAACAATTTTGTTACGAGTTAAAAAAAGCCGACTGTTGATGATACGTGCCGTGTGAACACCGTCCTCTCGCTTTTGTTTTTAGTAAAACAGTACTTCCGGTATTGTTGACGCTCCGCGTCGCGCTGCTTGACGTAGCAGCGCGAGCGTCTCTCCTGGCATGAGCGGCGTGAAGGCGCATTTGGAGGGATAACGACAGCAGGCTCGGTCAGTGCGAGCTTAAAGCCAACCTGCTGCCGCAGACCCAGCTCTCAGTGACGGACCAACAGGAAACGAGCCGGAAGGAGTAGAAGAAGTGAGGCGGTTTAAATGGCCACAATATTCCCCTAAAGGGAGACGCTGCTGCCTGTGAACCTCTTACCAGTATAAGAATAATCATACCAATTCTACCCAATGCGTCCTGGAGACCAGGGCGTGCATTTTGAGTAAACTAGACGCAAAGGAAGTTTTTTGGAACCGGGGAGATTTGCTGGCTGCAGACATGAACGAAGACAACCAAGGTAGTATATATGATTTATTCAATCATAGTGATGTATAATGATTATTTCTATGCACAACTGTCAGAAAGCATGCACATCTGCACCTAATAATAATACGTATATGGGCCACATATGCAACACAAACAGTATTTTTCCTGGACTGACATCCTACATCATGGAATCCCCCCACCCACTGGCTCTTGGTTTGCTTTACTGGTTTCAAGTTCAGTCCAGTCTGATGAGCCTGATGTTTATTTAGGCTAGAAAGGTTGACCCAGACTGCGAGGTGATGATTCAGCCTTTAGCAGGTTATCAGGTGTGAGTGGATAAGTGTGGATGATTGACTAAAGCGTCCCCTGTCATTGTCAGGCGGGCAGTTAGTGTTGCATTCAGTGGACCTGTGTTTATCCAAGCCTTTGTCAGCTGTGCTGCTGTCACTGTGGCCCCACAGATTAATGTACTGACTTTTGACAAAAGCCCAGTTTGTTTTTTAAGAATGGGCAGATGCTGTGTGTGCTGCATCGATTCAGAGAGCAACACGTTCACTCAGGAGTTTCCAAACTCTTTGAGTCTGTTTACAAAATGAACACCGACGTATGCAAACCTCGTCTCTTCAAACTAAACAGGATGCAGTGCAACTATACCACCAAATATTTATGCTGCATCTGTAAAGAGGCTTGCGTGTTAGATGGAAAATGGCTCCCCTGTCTGCAGATTTTGCACAAACTGTGAAACTTTTAAACAACAAGTTGACCCAAAACAGCATGTGGCTGATGAATCTAAGGTTCTGGTCCATGAAACCTTCTGTGTATTTGGCTCCACTCTTAGTTCATCATAAACTGCATCAAATTTTTTTTTTTAGTTTAGCTCTGACCCAGTAGGTAAAGAGACACTCAGCAGTTATCTCCCCTCAGTATGGTTGTATTTTCTACTTGTTCACTCCAGTGGGGACAAGACTAATAATTACTGGCCGGCTTGACACAAAGCTGTGGTTCTGCTGTCCCATGGTGGCCCACATCATCAGCGTTTAGCCCCCACATATGCTGTCGTGATGGTGAGCAGGGAAAACTGACAACAGCCAGGAGCATATAAGCACACTCACATCCCTGCAGGATAACACACTGACACACAAATGACATCATTTCTCCTTCTGGTGCTTTTTGCTGTGAAGATGTCCGTATGGATGGATGGATATCAATGACCTAGAAGAATGATAAGAGAGTTGATGCTGTTTTAACCACAGTCTCTCCTCTCAGCTGGAATAAAGAATGTCCTGAACGCTGCAGGAAATTAAAGCTTCAGTTTTCACTTTTTGCGTGTGCGTGTCTGATTTTTTTTTTTTTTTTTGTCTTAAATCACAATTTTCTTATGATTTGAGCAAGTTAGCATCACGCACGCCTACGCAAGATCCGACAGCAGAGTGGGATGCTGCGGGGTGCAGAGCAGGATGGGATTACATGCTTGAATCTGCTCGGGATGATGATGCTGCGCGTGGGTGGCAGCTTGGTTGACGAGGTTTGATACCTGACTATCGCTCACGTGGTGACACACACTCACTGCACAAGGCCACAATCTGAGAGGGAGGGCTGAAAAGTGGCAGCCGTAACGAGGTGTTGACTGTCCCAGGGAGGAAAGTGTGAGGCTGGGAAAATACTGTACAGAGTGAAATAGCTGTGAGACGTTTTGAATGGGAATGAGGTTGTGAGTTGTGTGTGGAAAATGAAATGCCAGAAAGAAGATGGAAAATTTCACAAGTGTGCCCCCCCACCCCCTGTCAATCAAAGTCAGTGACGGAGAGAAGGGAATGAACTAGATATTCTTTCTTTATCAATTCTTCAGTGGATTACAGCCTTAATCTCTGTGAGAATAATATCCATTCATGACCCATTGATGAAACCTGGTTTCAGCAGGGATTCATATCACGCCCCCCCCCCCCGCCTTTATGTAATCTTTTTCTGCTTGATAGTAAATGCTTGTAAAACTAATATCTTACACATGTTGAAGCCAAGTAAGTATCATGGCAGGAATGACTTTTGTTCCACATTAATGAGATGAATAAAACAAGTGTTGGTCCAATGAAGCACATTGACTTGGTTCATATTTTTTACATTAGTTTTAATGTAAATGGGTAAAAGATCATGACGGATGGATTCTCTCTCTCTGTATGTCTCTTTGTCTCTGTGTCTGTCTCTCTATTGCTCTGTCTCTCTCTGTTTTTCTGTCTTTCTCCCAGTATATACTGTATAATTAAAATCACTTTGTTAATCTCTTAACTTTTCATCTAGCGCTGCCACAGCTCCTTATTTTCTGGCTAACTATTTGCAGAAACTGCTGCTGTTCCCGTCAGTCTCATCTGCGTTTTATGTTCTTTGGGTCAAAAAGTAGAGTAGGTCAGTCTCTAAACAAATGTGGTTCGATCCTCAATTTTTCCAAGTCTCCTATGACAAAAATATTTTTTTTGGTTTCATTTAGACCTGCTAGAAATGTTACCTCTGTATTTCTTTCCATTTTGCTGTTCTCTGTTCATGCCAGTGGATCTGCTGCAGTTTTCCTGTAGTCTTCTCTGTGCAGAACTGGCTACAGTGAGCCGGCCGTATAGTGGGTTTGTAGTAATCCACGTGAAATTCAGCAGCAAAATGCCTTCTGCCACAACATTTTCTGAACGGTCAGTGGGCCAACAATAGCAGACAAAGCTTTGTTGACGAGAAGCCTGTCTGACAGATTGTAGTTGACTGTAACACTTTCTTGTTCTGCTTGATCAACTGATGAGCCGTCAGACCTCCTCCTTCTGTCTACTTTATTTTCACTTGTTGAGCTCAGTGGTGGATGCTTTATGAATGATGTCTGTTTGGTAAGAATCAAGACATTTATGATAGACTCTGGCCTCAGAGCAAACCTTGTGATGGTTAATAATTTTGACTACAGGCTGCTCTATTTACACACTGAAAACGAGCCATTTAAGCTGGGCGGATTAGAACGTGTGCTTCATTGTGTTTGGTCTATGGGACTGTGGCACTCTGACACTGAGTGTAGAGATCTCTGAGCTGGTGGGACAACATCCTGCAGGATGTCAGATCATTGGCGTTGATTTCACAGCAGCTGCCCCCCCACCCCCAGAGGGACATCCTTAATCCATCACAGGAACAAACGTCCGTACCTGAACCGTCTTGAGACGTCTCACCTGTCTCACAGAGTTCTGGAGCACTTTGGGGGAAATGGCTCTGTTCCGGATATTTAGGATCCTGAGGAGCCTCCATCACTCAGACAGAAAGGCTCTGTGTGGCGGTGAAAAACACGAGGGAGCATGCAGGGGAGGCCTAAAGCTCAAAACATGCCGGGTCCTGACAGAAACGAGGTTTTCAGTCCCCATCACTGTATCCACATTCAGCAACAGGTATTAAAAGTAATTTCAAATGAGTCATAAAGTTATAAATGACTTGCAAATTATTACAACTTCCCTTCACCACCCACATCTAAAGCTTCATATTTAGAGATTAAAAACATCAAGTTGTTAAAAGTCTTCCATTCTTGCACTTGTAATTTCCAAAAGTCCGATCTCTCCAATACAATATGAAAATATTTTCTGTCGGCTTCATGCTTTAGTGTGTTTAACGAAAGCATCCTTATTCATTTTGCCTTTTACACTCCCACCAGTGTGACTCACGTCTGTTAAACAGTGTTTGTTTTGACTGTTCACTCCCACTCCTCTTTTCTACCGATGGCCGAGCAGTCAGGCTCACATGGCTCAGTGGCTGCTTCAAAAATCAGCGCATGGTTGGAAAAGACTCCTGGCTCCTTAGCGAGGCTCCACATTACTGTGAACTTTTAAGTGCGTGTGTTTCATTTTTTTGATCAAAAGGTCGATGAACACAGAGGGCTCTTGTTGAGTTTGACTTTCCTGATATCTGATAGCGTGGTATAATAGACCATGACGTTCTCTCATTGGCCTAAATGGGACTCTGCAGACTTTAGGGCAGCCCAGCCCATATGGAAATGAAATTTCTGGATTTAGTATCCGTCTGTGAGCGACTGCAACATAAACATAAAACCAGGTAAACATCTCGTGTGTAATTCCTCAGATCTACCTTGAAAGCATTTTAAACCACTTTCATTTGTAACTTATGGCGGCATTTACAGTTTATGTGCAATGGATGGAAAAATAGCTTTGGGGGATTTCACCGAAATATTGATTTCCTCTTCATCCACCGCCCAGAGTAAGTACTGGTAAGAATCCACAGCTCTACACAGTCACAGACTGGAATCTGTCTTTATAACTTTAAGACAACCACAAGACTCACAGAGGGGAGATTCGACTTTCAGAAATCAGAATCTCCAAAGTAAATTTTAGATGACACATGTTCCGTTTCTTTGGACCTTTGCAGGTTTTAGGAGTGATTCTGCTTCCATTAATACATGTTTGTGTGTTAAAGTGCTCAAAGTCGGGTCTGTTGGAAAGGGAAGCGAATGCTCACCAACCAGAGTGGACAGGAAAAGGAAGCGTAGGAATAGTTATGTAAGTATTGGAAAATCATTAAAACCTGCAGGAAAAAGGTGTATTCCCCTAAGACCGTCTGTGGATACGCAGCTTCTCACTCTAAAAATGCATCATCAAGCCGACATGCAGTCTAACACATTCAGACGAGTGAGTTTTAGGACTCGGCTTTCATACGGAGGGAATAAAACTTTTTCCATCACTGATACTGTAAATGGAACGATACACATTCAGCAACCAGACTGCAGAAGTTGCATCAGCTTACACTTTTTTTTTTAACTCCTCTGCGTCTTTTAATTGATATCTGTTGTCCAGTCAACTCTTGGAGCCTGAGTTTGTGTTTAGTGAGTCCCTGGCAGGATCTCAAGACTGTCACATCCCTCTGGTCTTCCCCCAGGGTCTGGAAGCTCAATCCCTAATGCCACCTCTGGCTTTCAAGAAGGCATTTGAAACATTCAGTGACTTCTTCAGGAGCTTGACGTGTGAATAAATTACAGTAGATCATCATCGGTTTTTACTCTAACTCTTGCACAATCTGCACGTCGTCTTCTCTGACCCACACTCAACTTTAGCTGCAGTTGCATCATGTTGATTTCATTCATCTTTTCAGGCGAAAGAAGACAAGTTTAAACTGCGTTGCCGATGCTGTGAAAGAGCTGAGGTTGTTTTTGGCTTTGCTTACACTGACCATCAACGGCTCTGCGATTTTTAGGGAAATCGGCTGTGGCTTGGTTGTTACAGAGAAAAGCTGCTATACAAACTGTCAGTGTGTGTGTGTGTGTGTGTGCAATGGTGTGTTTTGTCTCTTTAAATTATTCTGAGTATGTTTAGGCAGGGAATGAAGAAGTGAAACAGATGCAGAGGGAGAGAGAGACTGATGGTTGCAGTCTTATCAGTCACATCCTTAAAGTAGGTTAGTGGTACAAGGCTCATCCCAGCTGTGGATACCTCTAATTATTCATGAAGGCACAAACGCATGCATAAATGTACACGAGTGTGAGTGTTTGCATCTCTTTCTACATTGTGTGCATGTATGTTCACTTAGAGGATTATCATGCGTAAATGTGGGAGCTCAAGTGCAGAAGGATAAAGATGACAGTGAGTGGATTTTAGGTCAAAGGATTGGAGTCAGTTTCACACTCACACATACTCACAAATATATTTAGAAAACACATTTTTATCTTGGGGGGGGGGGGGGTGTAGTGGCAAAAGGAGAAGTGCCTTCCAGATGTTTTCAGTCTATGTGATCTATCGTTTGTTGTGTCACTGGGATTTTCTGCTCCTTGCTCCTCATTTTAAAGTTCCTTCCCTTTGCCCTGACCTTTAAATTCTTACATTGTTTTGAAAAAGGGGATGGACATTGTTGCCCCTGCACGGATCGTAAAGTTTTTAATATATGGCCAAGAGCAAGCAGGTTGGGGTGAGAGGGTTACAGAATCCTAAAAGGCTGCTTGTTTCCACCAGATTAATGGCAGCTCAGCTCGTAGAACACAAGAATCCCCCCACAGCACATGAACTCATCATGCATCCGTGTCAGAACTCTAAGATGATCAGATGTGATTGATAATACTTTTTTTTTTTTTTAAATACACACACAATACCAGAGAGTGGCTTTATTCTTGTTGAATATCCTGAACACAGTTTATTTTTTTCATGCATGTGTCTTTTGACACCTGAATTTATGTCATCAGTGACGTTAACGTCTTGGTATTTTAGAAACATGATGCAACCGTTTCATCATTAATCCCCTGATGAATCAACACAGATGTTACACAAACCTGAGCAACAATAAGTAATTATTGTCTCTCTTTGGGGCAAATTCTGTAAACATCAACCGTTTTCACTTTGCTGAAACTCTCAGGAGGTTTGTTGTTATGCCTGCGAGCTGCCAAGAGGCCATGGATGTGTTGAGCTTCACAGAAGGACAGCATATTTCCAGCCCTCGTTAGGAAGAGGAAATAAATGTGCTGGCCTTGGCTCAGATGAGAACAGCTGATATTCAAAAATATATTGTAAAAGGGTTTTTTTTTTGTACTTGAAGAGGAAGTACGTGTTTGCGATCTTGTGTTCAGCCAAACCCCGTGCTGTCTTCATTTTCATATCTTTTCACATCATTTTCCTCTTTATTGCTGTATATGAGCCTTATTATCTGAAGACTTTGAATAGGGGATTAAATAAAGAGTTTAATTCTTAGATTGTCTATGGAAAACTTGTTGGCCTATTTTAAAGTGGTAATCTCCTTGACACTCATAATGAAGTGATTGTCTTGCAATATATATAGGGTTTTTTTTTTTTAGCAATTTGTCTGTTTTGTGAGTTTTTCTACTGAGGACTTGCATGTAATAGACACTTCATTGGTTCGAAGCTGGATAGATTCATTAAACTGTTTTTCCTTATAACAAAATACAAAAAAAAAAAAATCTGTTTCTGTAAGTTTTATCCATCACAAAAAACTTTCAGAGAGGCATCTGTGGGATGATGGATTATACATTGAGTTATATAAAATAAAAGTTTGATCCCAATGAAATAAAATAATTAGTCCAGCAGTAGTTGATGTATTCTTGATTTAAACAAAAGACCTAAATGACGTACAATTATTTTCCGTTAAAACATGTCAAATGATCCATAATGCTTTAAAAACTGCATTTTATCCTCTGAGTCTTAGCTGTGGAGAACTTGAGCCATTTGAATAAGTGCTTCCACTAAATTAATTTATTCTGTTTTATTTATAATTACACTTGTTTACCGTTATTATAATATTACGTCCATCTGTGCACGTTTTGCCCATTTCTTAAGAAGATTTTACAGTGATCCCTCACCTATTCCTTGGGTTACGTTCCAGAGACCCCGCAGTAGGTGACAATTGTTAAAGTAACAGCGTAATATTAATTTTATTATTCATATATATTAAGACTTTACAAACCTTTCCCACTCTCTTATAAACACTTCATGTGGTCTTAAACCCTTTGGCAATGAAGATGATGATGATGAGGTGAATGGACCGTACTGCACAGCATGTACAGAGCAGATAATATTAAAAAAAAACGGGTTTAAAAAACCTGCAATACTGCAAAGCCGCAAGAAGTGAACTGTGATATAGCAAGGGACGACTCTTTCAGATTTCAAATCTTTAACTTATTCTTCATCAGCTTGTTTGACTCATGCACACACAAACACACAATTGTACAGGAAAGAGCACCACAAGTAAAGATATTAGTGATAATGCATTAAAGTTACAAAACATTAAAAGTTTGCACAGAGGAAATGGAGCAACACTTCAGGAGGTTACTTTTCAGTTAGAGGTGTGGCCTCAATGTAAAGGAGAGGTTCTTGTTTGTGGCCTTTCCTCTCAGGGGTGGGGTGTGGGGGGGTGTGTACTATCGTCCTTGCATGAGATCGTAAATGGACTGTAGGTGTGATTTGAAGCATGTCTGCCTCACTTATTTCTAATAAAGCTGATTGAAAGGGATTGAAGCCTGCTAAACAATCTGAACCATCTTGCATGCTGTTCGCTCACTTTTCTTGTCATGACTCATTCATACTGTTTCCTTTTCCCTGTGCAGACAATCCCACAATCAGGATATTTAAATTTATTTTATCAGTACTCTGTCTTAAATGAGTTTATTCTTTTTTTTTACTTCTTGCATAAGTAAAATTCAAGTGAAGAGTTCAAATAAAGGCCTCGTGTTTGCAGAAGCTAATAATCTGTCAAATCTCTTCACCCTGAACCTAATGAAGAGCTATTTGAGCCGCCTACATATTTTGTGTTGAAAGAATGTCCTTCAGTGGTTTTAACTCAGTTATCAACTCTATTTTCTTTCCTTTGTTCCACTTCCTCATCCTCCTCCTTCTCTTCTGGCTGTCTGGAAACAGTAAAAGTGGACGGAGGTCTGCTTGGCAGCTGGAGCATCTTTCTCTCTTCCTGAATTTTTCTTCCTTGCATGGAGAATATTCCCCAGGTTTTGGGCCCAAACTCACAATAAACAGATCACAGTGCTGCCTTCCAAGTAGTCTTGGTCACAAATGTTCTGTTTGCCTTCTCAAAACCTCCATAAAGCACTTTGTAACTTATTTCTTAAATCTACAAGAAAGTGGACTTCTTTGCAGAGAGCTTTTGGAGCTCCCCCACACAACTTTGTGTTTAGTGTGTAAATTATGGCAAATTTACTCAAATCAACCGTTTTACTAACTACAATACACACCATGGGTGACAGGGCCTTTTACTCTGCTGCTACTTGTCTGTGGAGCACCCTCCCTGACCATCTGATACCCCAGACTATAGAAAGTTTTAAGAAAGGACTGAAGACCTTGTTATTTGAAATATTTTGTAGTGTTTAAATGTATTTTTAATCTTGCTGTTTTTAGTTTTTTAATGTTTTAGTCAGTGTTTATTCTCTCTGTTTTATATTGTAGCACTTTGAGATTTTAAAATTGAATAAATTATTATTATTATTATTACAATCATTTGTTTTTTATTAAAAAAATTGTAGAATTTTGTTTTTGTTTTTAGTAAATTAGTCTGTTGAGTGGTGCATTAAATAAATGCTTTACTTTTATCAGGTTAGCCTGATGGTTACCTGGTGTATAGGGCTCAGTGGCAGCTATCAAGGGCGGACGTCTCCCCTTGGTCTCCCCTTTGCTTTTGCTTTGTCTTGTCTGGGAAACTGTCTGAGAGCCTCTCTTCTACAAAGTCTTCCGAATCACAACTATGGACTTCAATTTGGTCAGTTGGTCCCTCAACACAACTGATAACATTTCTTCAAAGAGAAGACAGGCTACAGGCGAGCCGATTTGCCCTGTTGGCATGCACACAGCTGGATATCTCATCGACTTGGAAGACCTTGATGATGTGTCTATCTCTGCTGTCATCTGTGTCTTTTTTATTTTTATTTTATTATTTTTTCCTTCTTTTTTATTTTATTCTCTTCTATATCTATTTTCGATGGCCTCCCTTCTGACCTCACAGCCATCCTCTTCACACCATTATTATTATTATTATTATTTTATATATTTTTATTTTTTTTTAAAGACAGAAAGAAAGACCACAAAACACACACAAAAAATATATATATAAATGTAACAAGATAAGGCAGGATTAAAGCCGTATGATCATCAATTAATGATCCACGACTAGTTCAAGTTCAGAGAATATTAATTGTGTTAAAACGGGTTCATTTCTTTTTCAGATTAAAACATATCTCTTCTGTGTGACC
>JARVGV010000412.1:17734436-17744859 GCA_031762435.1 Hypsolebias longignatus | reverse complement strand
CTTTTATTTACGAAAAATTGTAAATAGTTTATTTTGTTTTTTCTGTTTTTTAATTGGAATTGAAATGAATAAAGAAAAAAGAAAAAATTACCCAAACTTCAATTGAGCTTTTCAATTATTACAAAATGTACACAAATGAGAATATTTCACCACCACCATTTGTAGTTGTGCTTTTTTGTTAAGAACATTCAGACATTCAGTGCTTTTAGAATTGAAAACTAAGAAAAGAAGATGCATAAAAAGCTTTCCAGGATTTTTAGTGTGAAATAAGATTTTGTACAGTGCAGTCAAACCATTAAAAGAGTTCCTTTTGATGTCTTTACATATTCAGTGAGTCATCATATGGTCTTGCATTGCGTGTTAGACATGGTATTTATACTCCATTAACCCTGCCCCACTTCACATTTAATGTAAAGATAATCACTTATAAAAGTTGCATTCTCTTTATGTGATTTAAATACTGTATATTTAAATTTTTCAATTTACTTCTTTTTTTCTGTCTTTCCCCTTTTAGTTTGCCAGCTGTTAGATATTGTGAGTGTCTGGGTGCATTAGAGTGACAGCCCCCAGTATCTGAACCAATCTGGATTTCTGCTCTGATGACCGACTGCTCATTTCAGGATGTTATAAACTAAAAGCTCGTGCTACTTTTGTCACGTTGTCTTCCAGAGTAGGACTGGGGAGACTAATTCTGACAGTGTGAAAAGAGATCCAGTAGATAAATAAGATAAGAAATAAATTTCCTTTTTATCCATCATTATTTACAGGCATGGGGGGAAGGGGGGGTGGGGTAGGCCTGAACTGAAAAGCTGCTTAGTGGAATGATTCAGTGGGGGGATTTGAATCTGCGCTCACCCCCACTTCAGGCACCAGAATTGGAGGCAAACAAAGAATGAGTTGGAGGGGAGTGCATGTGTGTGCATGTGTATGTGATGGTGAAAACTGTAGAAGCACAATTTGGTATGGCTCCATGTGAAAATGACCTACTTCCTCTTAGCTCGCTCTCAAACAAATCGCTGTTTTCTGATGTGTGGAGGAGCAACTGGGGAGGAGTGTGTGTGTGGGGGTGGGGTGTGTAGGGAGTAGTAAGTGGGTGGCTTTTGGGACCTTCTGTGTAGAGTAAAATAATGTCACGTGTGTGAAATGTAAGTGTGGCGTGTTCAGTGTGGGCTCACCTGAGCATATGCTGCCTGTGAGCATGTACAATTGTGCAGAGCTGCTGCAGCTTTAATCAGCCTGAAAGAGACGGTGAAAAATCAGAAAGCCATATGTCAGGGGACAGACATCAACAGATGCTCAGTAAATTGGCGTGTGTGTCAAACACACAGGATGTTAGAAGTCATCTGCAGCATTCTTTTGAACATAAATGTGTTTGTCTGTCGTTAGCAAAATATCTCATGATACACAGATGCCTAAACGTATATGTGGTGGTTAAGTCATCTTCAACACATACTCTGGGTGTCAACAAATCTTGTGATATCTTGCAACTTCACTTGTAATTGTGCACAACAAAGAGCACTGTGAAATTATATTAGTTCAAAACACTGACATAAAATACAAAATATGCATACCTCTGAGGAATGCTAGGTTTCTGATTATACATTATTTAATTTTAACACTAGTAGCATAATTTAATTGTCAAAATCTGTTTATACTGCATTTAGAAATAAATTATTTATTTACGGTAATTAAAATGTATACTGTATACTGTATAGTTATTAAACAACAGGCAAAACTGACCGTTTAAATACAAGAAATGGCACATTTCCATATTTAATGTTGATTTTTGACCTTGTTTGGAAAGTTGACCTCTGAATCATACGTCTAATTGTGTGTCTGGCTTGTCCTGCTGTTTACCATACTGGGACAAGTTTCAACAAGGTTCTTTTTGGTTTGAAACAATTTTTTTTGTCTGCCAAACTAAAATCATCAACTGCACAGTCCTTGGGCAGCACGGTGGCTCAGCTGGTAGAGCTGCTGCCTCTGAGCAAGAAGGTCACTGTATCAAATTCCGGCCGTGGACCTTTCTGTGTGGAGTTTGCACGTTCTGTCTGTGCATCCATGGGTTTTCTCCTGGTACTCCGGTTTCCTCCCACAGACCTAAAACATGCATGTTAGACTGATTGGTCACTCAACTGTCCCTAGGTGTGAGTGAGATAATGAATGGTTGTTTGTCTCGTTTATGTCTGTGTGTCTCTGTGATGGACTTGGACCTGACTAGGGAGTCCCCCACTGGATTAGGGCACCAATGACCACCGCAACCTGAAAAGGAAGAAGCAGTTAAAGATGATGGATGGATGCACAGTCAGCAAATTTGAGTCATGTGCTACTGATGTAAACAATTTAGTCACACATAGCTGAGTTGTAACTGGAGTTATATTTTTGTTTAACTCACTCAGCTGCAAAGAGTTTATTAGATGTTTAGGATGGGAGACTCCCTTCAAAACTTACATACCGTAGTAATGATTTATATTATCTTTTTCCAAACTGGGCAGCTCTACAGTTCTGGCTCAGTTCCAGATCAATGGACACAGTAGAGCATTTAGCAGCTGATGAAACGTAAACACTCCCAAAGAGTTTAGGAGATAAAACCTTTAAACCACCGTTACCTGCACATTGCATCGTTATTCTGGAAGAAAATTATAATATTCCTGCAGAAAGTGTCTGGGGCTAAACTTGAAGTGCTACAGCTAGCTGCTGCTGTTACCTCTTACAAATAATCATGAAAATCTATAAAATAATAAAAACACGTAATGCAAAATTGACAACAAGGCTTATAAAATTAAATTTGCATGAACCATTATGAAAGTTTATTTTAGATTAGAGTTGTTTTAAAACAGCAGAAACTTACTTTGATCTTGAGCCCACTTGGACTAGCCGTTAGGTCATCTGTCCAATCAAATATTAACTTCGGTTTTCCAATCAGAGGTGTTTCAAACATATATCTGCAATAAGTAAGATATGAGTATGTCTTTCCACAGAACCTCACGTCAAAGGATCTGAACTATCACTTTAAAGTACTGTAATGTATACATAAGTATTCTTTTTAGTATTCTACACCCCCTCGTAATCTAGCTGGGATTTTTTTTTGCTACATTTCCTTTTAATTATACTTTTTTTTTTTTTTCCAATTGTGAAAAAGAACAACTTAAATTTGTATGCATCATTTGTGAATGTCTATTGTTGTAATTGCTGTCCACAGTTGTCATCACTTTTTGTTAAAATTCAGGTCTCTCTTGTAAATGAGTCCTCGTGGCTCAATGGGATTAACCTGTTTGAATAAAGGTTTAAATAGTATAAGGACCAAAAACATTTTATTTTCTTTAGGCAAACCTGAAGTATTGAATAAGGTCAGATTTTTCTTTAAAACTTGATGGCAATACCTAAGTTTAGTGGTTATTTTAATTTCTTACTTTCACCTTTCACCTTTTCCACTATTTTTTTTTCCTTTTTCTCCCCTGGTCCGTTCAAATTTGAATAATTTCTGAAGCCACACTTTGTTTCCTTGACACTCCCAAATATATTTTCTAGTAACAACTTAATTAAAGCATCAATTAGGAGCAGGGCAGCTGGAGAACAAGAGCTTTTGACTGTAATCCTGAGTAGCTGTTAATCTCTAAACCAAGATATAATATGGACTTAAATCGCCTGTAATGAGGAGGTAAAACTCCTTTCTCCTCCTAAGAACAGCTTTCACTATTTATTTAACCAGATTATGAAGCAGAATTGTAATATTGGCACTTCAGAGGGGAGAATTAAAATAAAATACAGTTTGTAAACTCAAAGGCTGAACTGTTCTGCCCTCAACAGCGTAACCTTCTGGATTAAATAAAATATGCAGAGGAATAAAGGCTGGAAAACAACCTGCAGCACCAGAGCCTCCTACTCCTCAGTCACTTTACTGTGTTTAATTCACGCTCCCAAAATGGAATGGCATTTCTGTCCATTAATTTAGGTCAAATGTAAAGTCTTTCGGATGGGTTCATTGAACAGGTTCATTGAACAGGCTTAATCCTTGTGACTCCAACCAGCTGGTTGGTGGATGAATTAATTTAATCCATCGTCATCATCCTGCCCCTTCCTCTCACTCACATGCCGTTTCATTTTTCCCTGCGTTTTCCAGTGCCCGAGGACCTGTCTTTGGAGGAGAGGGATGAGCTGTCGAACATCCGACGCAGGAAAAAAGAGCTTCTGGATGATATCGAGGTGAGTAACAACAACGCTTTCATTTTGAGCGACATGAAGAAAATTGATCAAACGTGGAATTTTATGCTAGATTAAAACCAGTAGCACAAAGTTATTCAAGATGACTGCATGTAAAAGTAATTCGGACCTCATGCAGAATAATATTGCATCGTAAACGTTCATTATTTTAGGATTTTTCATTTAAAAGCTCTATTATATTTGCATGCAGTCTAAAAGTATAGGTATCTGTATTAATCTAATACATAAGGAAAAACCAACTGAAATTTAATCTCTAAGATTAAAATGAGTTAATCTTCTTTTAAAACCCATACTGTTAATGAGTTTTGTTGAAAGATCTTTTGAGCTTTGATTCAGACTTTTGGAGCTTCAGCATTTTGAATTAGCTTGTATCAGAAACAAACTTAAGCATCAAGAGAAGTAACTGAATGTTTGCTTTGCAGCGGCTGAAGTTTGAGATTGCAGAAGTTATGACTGAGATTGAACAGCTGACCTCTGTGGGGGAAAGGTGAGTTTGGTTCTGCTTAAAGTAGGTAGTTTTTTTCTTTGCTAGCTACCAAAGGCAAAGACCTTAATGTTTTTGCCCATGTCTCCATGCATGTGTGCTCATTTGTTTGTAGTGTTGGCAAAATATTTCATGAACAACTGGACAGATTTTTAAGAAACTCTCTGTAAGTATCAAGATGGTCACCACGGCTAATTGACCTCATCCAACACAAAATGGCTACACCTCAAACAGTTTTAGAGATATTTTAAAGTTTAAAAAAAAATTGATTGTAAGTAAAACACTAGACTGCACTAGAATATATTTAATTAAAAGTGCTAAGGAACTGAGTTTTAAAGCAGTCTTATCAGTTTTATTTATGACATAAATTCCTGAGACCATAGCAGCAGATTATTCTTCTGTTTATTGAATGACAGAAAAAACACCTGAAATTAATTTAATACATGTATAGTAAATTATGTTTCCTACTGATTCCTTGTTCTTTTGTTCTACAGTTACAACCACAGTTGCAGAGAGCTTCACACCTGTCATTTAACGCGTGTGCACGTGTGCGCATGTGTGTGTGTGTGTTAACGTATTAATCATCCATTGTTTGAACTTGAAAGGGGAACAGACCCTTGAATAAATGTTAACCAGGCCGTCTGTTTTCAGAGGCTGTTTGTGATTGGTTGATGAAATGAGGTGATGGCAGGTTGTTTGTCTCAGGTGTGCAGCTTGTAAAGGTTATTTTTTTTATATTTTTGTACACTGGGGAGCTTTGAGAGCATCTGCTGAAACATAAAGGTGTGGTGTGGTGTGCATGCAGAAGGTTCTGAAGAAGTTTTACATCTAAATGATAATATTCTTCTAAATGGCAGCTGGCAGGATTCAGCTGAAGGAGCAAGATGCTTTTTTTTTTCAACATAAGTAGTTTGTTACAGAAGCGCAGGCTTTGTGTTTAACATGCAACCAGTTTTCAGACAGAACCTACAAACGCCGTCTGTATTTGACAGAGTGGTAAAATAAACATTAGTGGCCTACAAAGCAAATACAACAGCCTGAAGGACAACACCACGCCTAACTGTGTGATGAATGCCTTTCTTTTTTCTCTCTCGCCACGTTTTATTTGCAGCAAAACATCACAAAGAAACAAACAGATCGCCATGGGAAGGAAGAAGTTCAACATGGATCCCAAAAAGGTCAGATCAGATCCTAAACCAGGGGTCTGCAAACTTCAGGATCAAAAGAGCCATTTTTACACCTTCATGCACTAAATTCAACGTGTCCAGAGCTGCAATAACCTGCTACAACTGTTATCAATTGGTGGCCCATGGGCCACTTTAAGTTTATTGGAAGAGACTTTTGTGGCCAGTAGGGGGTGACATTATAAAGCTAAAAATATCTAATGATTTTTAACATTTATTGATATTATTACAATTTAATACAAATGAAAAGACTAGATTCTTGTAAAGAGGTGGGGAAAGTTTTTTTTTTAATTGAAAAACAAAACAAACTACGAGCTATGCAGACCTATGTATTTTTTAATTAATAATAAAATATAATACTGTACTTAAAATAATTAAGTATAGAAATAAAGCAAAAAGCTAAAGTGAGTATTTGCCAAATAAATTACATGAAAGCTGCTAAAACGAGTACTTTTTTAAGAACAACCAATAAACTTCAGTTTTATGTTACTTTTAGTCAAAGCTTGAAAGAGCCGCAGTGGAGGAACCAAAGAGCCGCATGTGGCTCTAGAGCCGTATGTTGCAGACTCCTGTCCTAGACTGTGCTCAGATCATTAAAACTGCTCTTGATGTGTTGCATTTCTTAAAGTTTTGAATTAAACTTCAAAATGACCCAAATCAAAGTTCTGAAAGCAGACTTTGTAACTGCAGTGTAACGTTTTAACAGGGAATCCAGTTTCTTTTGGAGAACGATCTTCTCCAGAACACCCCTGAGGACATCGCACAGTTCCTCTACAAAGGCGAAGGGCTCAACAAAACGGTCATCGGGGACTACTTAGGGGAACGGTGAGCTCCAAGATTTCCCTCCGTTTTCTTTCCACCCTTTCTGTCAGATCTGCAATGCCTGAGCTCACGCTCGGCCTTAGAACTCCAGGAAGTCTGTAGTCTCGATTTATGAAGCAGAGCAGCGACAGGAAACGGTGCCACTAAAATAACTGGGGGGCATGGGGGTGGGGGGGACATGTGTTTTTTATCGAACAGAGGTTAGAACCAGCACTGTCAAAACACTGATGCTCAGCAGCTTTGTAGCAGAAAGTGTTGCAGCAGCTTGGCTGCAAGATTCTTAAGTGTTTCTGAAAACGAAACACTCGTGGGTTTACATCTTCTGTTATTTGACATGTAAATATTTAAAGTTGTGACACATGTTCCTGCTTTTCTACAGAGATGAATTTAACATCAAGGTCCTCCAGGCATTTGTGGAGCTTCATGAATTTGCAGACCTCAATCTTGTTCAAGCCTTAAGGTGAGATGATGATGATGATGATGATGATAGTAATTAGAAAACACCAACCTTATACAGTTATATTTTTAAAGTCACAAGGGAGAAAACTGGATGTCCACTTGGAGCAGTTTATAGAACTATCAACTGGATTTGCTCAGCTTTTATTGTGGAATCGGCAGATTTCTTGTTTTACCTTCAAATCAACCTTCTCTGAGCAGTTGCCTCGTCTTCTAAATGATTAAATTGTTGATGCTGAACAAACAGGAGACGGCTATGAGAAGCTGGTGTAATTGAGAAATTTTGGTTGACAGAAATGATGGATTAAGAAACCCAAGAAAACCTAGATTTAAGAAGGAATCTTTAAGAATTGTTACTTTAGTGGCAAATTTCAGAAAATATTGCAATTTATTAGATGCTATAGAGCAATAAAGTTCTAATATGGACAGAGAACAACACAGTCATCATGGTTTCAGTGAGGATAATTTTTTTCTGTGTCCTCACATCATTCATTCAACCTTTATTTATACAGGTTAATCCCATTGAGCCTTGGGGACTCATTTACAAGTAAGACCAGATTCTAACAGTGAGTGATGACAACAGTAGACAATCATAAAAGGAAGCATACAAATTGAGAAGAACAAGTGAAAGAAAATGACATTAAAAATGAAACAAAAAAACAGATAGGTTGTAAGGTGATGTAGGGAATTAAAACATCAAAATTATTTAATGCTTGCAATTAAACAAGTACATCTACGAATACTTGCTTGTATGAAATTATTATTATTGAGTAAAAGGCATGTTAGAAATGGTAAGAGTATAACATTTCTGAGAAAAAGCCTTTCTTTTCTTGTTTAAGACAAGTATGAAGGAGTTTTTCTTTCCACTGTCGCCTTCAAGTTCTGTGATGGAGTTAAATTCAAAGCAGTCTGCTCCTCAGATAAATAATGTTAAATTAATATTTTTATGAATGTTTCTGTTCAGTGCCCTGAGATGACTTCTGTTGTGACTTGGTGCTATATAAATAAACTGAATTGAAATGAAGGTTGTGACATGAAGATGCTTAAACTCTTTAAATAGGGAATTAAAAACTTAAAGTACAATCCCATTCTGGAAGCAAACTAAGCTGAAAATAAATCAAAGTTGGCTTCTATATCAGTATTTTGATGCTGCACACACCATAACATTCAGGGGCTACTTCCTCAAGAGGCTCAGTCTGAAGGTTTTACCATAAACGAAGTAAAAAAAACAACAACAAAAAATCTTTTAAATTTTGAATTGGTTGCAACACCATGAAAACAGAATGAAGACTTTTGGAAGAAAGACGATAAACGACTGTTGACTGGTTGCACGTTGTCTGTTTTTCCATTGTTTTTCTGTTGCTATGTCTATAAATTGCTCCAAAGTTTTCTCACACAGCTCTGAAAAGTTTGCACCAGCCTTCATTTATCATGTTCTTATTTTCTGTCCCATTAAAGACAAAACTGTTGATGTTACAGGAAATGAACTGCTCCTTCATGTAACTGCAAAAACACTGCAAATAAAGTGGCATCTATTTGTATACTCTCTCTCTCTCTCTCTCTCTCTCTCACTCTATCTCTCTTTTTGATGCTTAAAAAGTATCTGAGGTGTATAATTTAAGTTGTAATTGCCAGTAAACTGTTAAGTTGCATTATTATATCAATATTTCATGACATGTTATTATAGTTCCTCTCTCTCTGGGACTGCAGGCAGTTTCTGTGGAGCTTCAGACTTCCTGGTGAAGCCCAGAAGATCGATCGCATGATGGAGGCGTTCGCCTCCAGGTACTGCCAGTGCAACCCTGGCGTCTTTCAGTCCACAGGTACACACACTCACTCATGCACGCACACACAGCAGATTGATGATTCAGTCGGGACAGTCTGAACGCAAAGACCACCCCAGACTTGGATCACAGCTCTTCTGTGTTCTCCCAGTAGGAATATCTTTGTGGAACAGTATGAACATTTTACCACAGCCAGAGATTTTCTTTCAAAAAGCTTTTTTTTTTTTTTTTTTTTTTTCAGCCCAAACAAACCACAGAGAAAGAATTAAACTTTTTTTTTTTTTTTTTTTAATTGGTGGAGAGTTAGAGATCAACACTGACCTCAGATGGAACAGAAGGACAAGGCTATCATTAATTTCAGTTCATGAGGTGCCATTCGCCGCATGAAGAGTATTGATGAATGTTAAAAAATTCATGAATGAAATACAATCTATTAAGATCAGCTGAAAATTATGACCTTAAATTCACCAAAAGACTGTGAAACACTATCAGATGGTTTGAAAGGAAAGACGTCTCCGCTGGAAAAACTCACACAAAAACAGTTTTATTTTCAGTTTGTCCTCAGACTGTGTGCTTTGTTAGTTCTCCATTTCCTATTGACATAATTCTTACTATTTCCAACGTGTTTGCACTAGCTCACAAAAAGAAAAGGATAAAGTTGCATGGAAGAATAATGATAATGAAAATCAAACCATTTTTTTAAATTAGTTTTACTTTATGATAGGTCAGCAGGTCACATTTTCTGACAAAATAGATGGTTCGATTGTTGATGCAAAGCTCAGTAACTATTAACACCTTAATTTATAACAATATTTGGAAATGTTTGTTAGATTTTCTTAACATTAGCATAGCATTAACTTTTGTTTAGAGTGCAGAAGTGCAGCTTAATTTTCTCTAAAAGCTTGGACCTTAAACAAAATGGTGATTGTAAAACTTTTCACAAATTCGAAACAGAACCCGCTCTACAGTCACACTGAAGGCAGATTATCGAAGAACAAATCAGCTTAATGGAAATCATATTTTCACAAGAACAATCCATAAAGATCAAACAAAAAGATTTCAGTAATTCAAAAAACATGACCAAATATTTACAAATTAACAGAACAGAGCAAGGCAGGACCATCCAGAAGATGACAAGAAAAATGAATGTGGAAAACTGATACTTTGATCTTCAGGTGAGAAGTTCTGGTACATTATTAAGAAACATGGAACAGATTATGAGAAGCAAGAGCACAAACAGGACAAAGGTGACTTTGAACAAAGTTCAGGCCAATAAAAGACATATTTTAAAATAACAAAGCCTGTCAGCCTGTTTGACTTTATAAGTGACATCATTGTTCCATCCAACTGATGCAACGTTATGCATGGAACACACTGGTGAAATTTAGCTCCAAACTCTAAAAAAGCTAAGTCTGGTCCTCTGGACATTCAAAAAAATCAAAACAAAACAAAGCAAAAAAAATTGTAGA
>JARVGV010000412.1:17576260-17589309 GCA_031762435.1 Hypsolebias longignatus | reverse complement strand
CTTACTAAGTTCAGCTTCCAAAACAATCACTTAGATCATCACTAAAATTGCTACATTCGTCTGATTGTACATGCTCCTCTATTATTATATTCAATCACGTTGGAGCAGAGAAGCCCAATCTCACGTCACAGATGACGTATGCCAAGTTCACGGATTTCTAGTGACGAAAACAGAGCGCCAAATCTAAAATGACTTCGAATGAAATTTTAATATATTTATAAGTTTGTTTGCAAAAACGAACATAGTTCAATGATACAAGATAGATATGTGGTGCCATTTTATGCAAAGTTCAAACATGTCAGTGGCGCTTTAAACACTGTATTATATTATATATTATGATTGTTTAGAGTACCGGTACATCTTACAAAATCTTAGTTTCTTTCTTTTTTTGTACTTTATACTTTTGCTATTTTTGGTTGTAACTGGGACCTTGAGTACACAATTTCATTCCACCTCATGTACCATGTGTGATGTGAATGACAATAAAGAACCTTGAACCTTCTCTCATTTTGTAAATTTTTAATTTATATAAATCTGATATCTTTCCAATGCTGTTCTGTTAAAAATATATTTTCTTTGCTTCAAAATCTTTCAAAAAAATTAAATAAAAATAAAAAAGTACATAAAACAGCAATGCTCCTTATGGGGGTGAGAATCAACGGCCCATCTCACCTGCTCTCGCTTTTCCAGCAGCGTTCAGGATATTTTTTTTATTTTGCTGAACACAACTGTTTATTGCTCAGATGTTGCACAAGGACGACTGTTCCCACAGCCAGGAGGGATTAACGGTGTCTGTTGTTACAACTCCTACACTGGCTTCAGTCCTCTACTCCTCCAAATTCCCCTCCACCACCACAACCAGCCTTTTCCTCTTTTGTAGCGTCGCTCCAGATTAGTTACTCTGAGAAACTAGGGCTCAGCTCCATGCCGCGGGATTAGATTTTTAGTTGCAGAAACAAACGCTAATCTGCTGCCTAAAAAAACAAGATGCTGCTGCCCGAAGGTTCAGTCTTTGTGTCTAGAGTGTAGCTCTAACACGGGACACCACAAGCTTCCAAAGCACGCTCAGGTTCGACTAATCAAGAGTGTGAGGAGCAATTTCCCAAAGTTGGCAAGTGGGATTTTGGCCCAAGCCCTCGTCTATAAGATGTAGCACATTGAGAAGATAAAAAATACTCAGCATTAGCAGACTGTCAGAAATCCAAACTCACTGAAATCTCTCACCAATTAAACAAAGGCTTTAATAGTAAAACGCCTGTTAAACTATTATACAGCAACACAACAGTCTATAGCACTGGCCTGGGCAAAAGATCAAAAGTTACGGCACAGACCAAAGAAAGTTTAGACATTTGGAAACTACAGTAAATTATAATAATACGTTTGCCTTTCAACTGACGTATTAAAAAAATAAAAAATTATCTTGCGATTTCTCCACAGTACAAATCTATTTATTTAACAAGCAATGTTAAGCAACTTCCACATGATGCCAACAGTTTCCACATTTGCACCCATGACGTGATCATCAAGCATCCCTGTCAGCACTTACCTGAAATGTACATATAACCACCGTACACCGTCCCAGCGTGGCCATAATGTGGTTCATTCATTTTGGCAACATACGTCCATTCATTTGTCCTTGGGTTGTAGCACTCCACAGTAGCTTAAAAAGAATAAAAAATAAATAAATAAAGACTATTAGCAGAAAGTGGGTCAAGACACAACCAAAGAGGACAAACGGCAGCAAATGAGGCCTTGGAGGGTCTCAGTGTGGGATCTGAAAACGCAGATTTAAATGCAGAAAACATGCCCACAACCCCACCAGCGATGGATGCTCCGACTGCTCAGGAAATGGAGAGATTGTTAGGTCCTTTATCCTAATGTGCCTAAAGGATGGCTTTGCAAAAAAATAGAATCTGAGCGAGCCAAGAACCGGGACGCTGGGATTCATGAGTGATGATCATAGGCAGGCGATTTGGCTGCTTATTATGACTCGATAACAAGCAGCCGGTGTGCATCAGCTTTGCAAGTTAGACAAGCAGCTGTTGTGAACTCAAATTTAACATCCGCGTCTCTTCATCTTATACAAACAGACCGCAAACACCATAAATAAATATGAGGCGCACAACTGCATGTTTTACTTGGAAAGTGCCGGAGCATAAACAAGTTACCGTATTGTTGTTTAAAAACCTTTAATTACAGGATTTAAAGCACTTCATTTTTTTTACCTGCCACGAGCAGGACATGAGGCAAGGCACAAAGTATTTTGCTTTTATTTTGTGCAGCTAGTAATTAACTTGAACTGAATGATCAAGTGCCAAGACAATGAGACGCAGCGCTCTAAAAATGTTTGGCTACGTCAGGGATCAACTATTTCACAGAAAACTCAAAAAATAAAAAAAAAATACTCATTTTGCAGTAAGCACAATCTTGAAAGCATACAATGGAAATGGACTGCGCATACGTTGATTAATATTTATTTTATAAGAAATGAATTTTTAGCTATCAAAGTTGAAAGTAATCTTTAGACATTAAAAACTGAGTAGACATTTTTTATTACAGATATATTTTGATTTAATGAAATGTAAATCCCTGCACCAAAAAAAAAAAAAAAAAAAAAAAAAAACGACGCTGTTGATTAATGGAAAAAAGTCACATTTTAATTAGAGTTGTCTTTATACAGCTTACATTTGTTTTCCTCTCACTTTAAACAAAGAGGGACAGAAGTTAGGTCAGAGATGCAGCGTGCGCTCGTTAGAACAAATTCCCAACGTGTCTCGACATTGTTAAGCTTCCCATTTTAAATCCAGGCATTTCAGACGCAACAATAAAACCACGCCTGTATGACCTCGTCCACGGTAAACACGCACGATGGAAGAGGAGGAGAAGCGCATCCAGAAATACCTCAGGACTGAACCACACGCAGTGCAGAGGCCGTGGAACGTAAAGCTGAAAAAGGCGACAGGCGGTGAAGTGAGGCCGTGTTTTTTGTTCTAATTATAACCCAAAAATAGAAGACAGCTCCTCTCCCCCTGTCTGCTCAAGATATATGGCTGAGTTTAAGTATTGGGTGGTACCTCTCTGTGGCTTACAGTTACGGGCCCAGAGGTTCCAGACAGGACTAGAAGGAGCTCTTTAAATATATGTACACATTTATTTACAAAGTTTCTACTAAAAAGAGATGACTTGTGAATCTAAGGGTAATAAAATGCTCCAATTTAAAGGAGCTTCAGATGACTGAGGATGAATGTAGCAAAGTTCCAGTACATCCGTCAGAACAGGTCCTTCAGATGCATCTCAGAACCTAAAACACCCTCTGCCTCTTGAGATGCCAACAACTGAAACTGAGGAGTTCAAATGTAATCAAAACACGACACACTTCATAGATCAGACTGAGTGTAATAATCTGACCTACAAACATAAATCACAGATTATGGATGAGTGTCAAAAATGATGTGTGAAATCAATAAGTGCACAATATTTTAAAACTGCACTCTTGTTCTGTTCTTTATATTTTAAAGAGTAGAATCTTATCAAATATTAAAGACTTCTGCTTTAAAATAAGAGTATAGCATATGGCACATTATAGGCCTGTTTTAAAAAAATACATTATACAGCAATCTATAGTAAAGGCCTGCACAAGTAAAGACCTTGAATCACATTTGATCTTGATTTGTGACCTTGGCTTTGAAACTGAGTTAATGCAACAGTCCGTCTAGTATGCACGGGTGTATGAAGTTTCATTAAATTATCTTGAACTGATCAGAACTTGTGGTCCAGACAAGCAAACACCTTGTTTTAACTTTGACCATGGCCTTGAAGCTGGGGCGATTAAAAGTGTACAGGAGACTATCAAATGATGATGCATGTGTATCAAGTTTCATTATATTTTCTTCAGCAGACCAGAAGTTATGGTCTGGTCAAGAGAAAGTCTACATAGTCAGAGGTTATGCCATAACATGTCCACATTTCAATGGACGTATAAAAAAATAGGAACATAAACTCACCTAGCTCCCCGGCAGCGTTCCTTCCACCAACAGCATAGAGGTGTCCCTTGAGAGCACTGAGGTGAAAGAAGGTTCGTTTTTCATTAAGGCATGCCACCTGGATCCATTTATTGTAGCGAGGGTCGTATCGAAACACTGTGTCCACGGCCGTTTTGCCTTTGGTGTCGTAGTTGCTTTGGCCACCCACAACGTAAAGAAAGTTGCCGATGACTGCGATGCCATGCTGATAGCGAGGCGCATCCATGGATGCCAGCGCCTTCCACTCGTGCGCCTTCTCGTCAAATAGACGCAGCTCCTTGCTCACAACTAGCTGCTGGCGTAGCACACCACCCAGAGTGACCAGGTGGGAACTATCAGAGCGAATGGCTGTCCGTTCTGACTGCATGACTGGCTGCATATAGGGCATCATTTGGTAGTTGCTAGCTTCCAGGAGAAGGTTGACACAAGTGTTGTCTGTACGCATGAAGTCCACAGTTTGTACGTGATTTATGAGCTCCTGCGGGTTCATGAGAGGGAAGCGGATATTCTTCATCAGCTTTGAGGCATAGTCCATACGGCCATCTTCGTAGCGTAGCCAGCGGCAAGCAGCCTTGAACAGGTCCAACTCAGTGCAATGTTTCAGGCTGTTACTGGACAGTACGAAAGCCAACCGCTCGAACGGGAGCTTGACAAACTTTCCTGTTCCCAGCAAAGAGGGGAAGTTCTTCAGGATGAAGTTGTTGACGTATTTGTCCACCTCCGTTAGGTTGTAGGTGTTGGCGATACGCCCCACCTCCACGCAGTTGTCAAGAGAAACCTGAAAACATTTATCATAAAGAAAGACTCAGCGTGATTAAAAAAAACTTTTCAATGAGGAAGAAGCAGGTAATAATACAATAATAATAAAACGCTACTTGTGCACTGCTTAGATTGAGCTTATACATCTGCCTACTTACCCCAGAAATAAGAAAGACTTTGCAGAAGTCCAACACAGGAAGGATTTGTAAGAAACTGGCTGCCTCCAGCGTGTCCTGCAGGTTCTCCATGTTGAGGGACAACTATGCTGTATAGATAAAGTCTATGATCTTTTTCAGGCCTATTTGGTTTACTCCGTGAAGCTTGATGCACATTAGATCCTGTTCTTTCATTCCACCTGTGAACATGGCTTTGAAGTAGTCGTAGGAGGAGGCCATCATTGCACGGTGCACAGGAAAAACTTCATCTCCATCCCCTGCAACCAACGTCACGTCACATAGCAAACCTTCTATTCTCAACTGGTCGAATCCCTAATCCAAGAAAGAGGAAAAGTGAAAATTATGTGAGGAACCTAAACTAAGATTTTATTTCTACCAGTGAGGGACACTTAAATCAATCTCAGACTGTAAAGACCATCATTAAGCTTTAAATTATCAAAACTTTTTTTTTAAATTTTTTTAGCATCCTTGGGGATATTATTGGTAATGCATTAACTTATGCAAACTTGAATTTTCTATTCAGCATATCTGATGAAACAAGAAACTTGGCAGTTTGTACAAATAGGATGCAAACAAGGAAACAAGCTCATGCTGTAAAATCAACCTATACTATCATAATCTGCAGCCAGGCTTTGCTTTAAAATTAACCACATAACTAACAGATTCCACAATCAGGATGTCAGATAAGAAAGGCTAGAAAAATCATTATTCTGCCACTGCTCTGTGACAGCACAAGATTAATGAACAGCAAAAAAAGCAGCCAAGGGCTTCTCATTTTCACAGAACGCTGGTGACCAAGGACAACAAATGCTTTTGCAGCAGACAGCAGAATGCCAGCACATACTCCCACATTCAGGAGTGATCGTCTCTCTACATCAATGTTGACATGCAAGAAGAAGCCTTAAGATTAATAAAGTATTTGTACAAATAGAATTAAATAGAACAAAAAATAGACAAACAGAATAAATAAGTTTTGTAAGGGACAACAGTTTTACAGTTTTCTGTGCGTCATAATAAAGCTTACTAACATACTGTAATTTTTTTAAACAAGATTTACTCTTTGATGAACCTGCTCCATAGTGCAGCATGATGGATTAACAGTTAACACTATTAAATGCAGAAAAAGGAAAGAAAAGCTTTGCAGAGTGATGAAGGCTGCACAGAGTCTGTTGGAGTCAGCCTCCCCACCATCACAGACATCCTCCAGATGCAGGAAGAGAGCCACCTGCATCATGAAGGACCCCACTCACCCAGCACACACAAGTTGTGTCCCACTCCCCTCAGGAAGGAGGTTGAGGAGCATTAAGTGTAGAATTACTAGACTGAGGAACAGCTTCTACCATGAACATCTAACCAGAATAATCCCTGTGAAATTTAAAAAAAAAAATCACATCATGTTGTTGCTGATCTGTTTCATGTTGCTGTGTTCATGCGTGTTCATCTGCTCACACAGACTCATGTTCGTGCTTCTGTTGGGCGTATTGTTTTTATGCCATTAGTGCTTAGCATATTTTTAGTTGATGTTTTTCTTAGTTCATATCTTAGATCTTATTACTGTTTTTCTTTTACATTTTATTGTTGGATGTAACTGGGACCCTGCGTACATAATTTCATTCCACCACATGTACCACATGCGGTGCGAATGACAATAAAGAATCTCTGACTCTGACTTATTCTGGCATTGTCCTGGAATGAATCATAACTTCAGCTTCATAGGGAAAATTATTTTAACACACTTGCAAAGTTTGACGTTCTTTTAGATTTGTGCAAACTGACGAGTAAATGGTTTAAAGGAGAAATAATTAAGGAAAAGCAGTAAGAAGGAGAATGCGTAAATAGATTATTACCAATCAACCAGGGGGTGAGTTTGGCAAGCTGCTACCAACACACTAACACACACACACACGCATGTGCACCCACACACACCCACACAAAAATGGCAGTATCACATGTGCTGCGACCATCGGCCTTTTCCAGTCTGTTAAGGGTTAATGCCAGTTGTATTGTTGTGTTCCACTGAACTGGGATCTGTCTGAAAGACACGGCTGACATGGCACCTGACTGCGCTCTTAGTCAGCAATAGTGGCATTTACATTTGGATGATGCTACGGATCCAGAGAGGAAAGCAAGAGAAAGAGAAAGAAGAAGAAACGTGGACATCTGTGACAGCCTGCACACAAGCTGACTGTATTTTTCTCTGCCATTCTTTGAATCTCGTCATTCTTTTCTTCTCTTCTATTCTCACATGATCCGTCTGCTTCACTCGCAGCCTGCTTGTCCGTGTGTACTGTTCATCATACAGTATACGCACGTTTGCAGTCGACAGACAATCTGACGGGGCACTGATGAAACAATGGAAAATAGTTTAGGGTAAAGTCCAACAAACAGCAGCGGGTTCCACGTTCCACTGCCTGTAGAGGTCTTTGTTGGCAGCAGTTCAAACCTTTGTCTTCGTAAATAAAACAGGTGATGGGAATAAAGACTTCAGTTAAATTGTTAATGGAAAAAAAAATTCAATCATGCTGTGAACTCCTCATCTTTTGTTGTTTTCATGATGTGCACTGCAGAGACTGAGATGAGCAAAAGTAAAAATCTCAACAAGTGCAAATGATGTGTTTTTAAGAGGCATTTCAACATTTGCTACTCTAATTTACTTTGTTAAATGTAATTATTCCCTCAAAAGAAGAGTCACAAGGCTCAGGTGGCAAGGCTAACATACTTAAAAAGATATAAGTTGAAATGTGACAATATTTTACCTACAAATCTACTAGCTTCCATTCTGATCAGTGGAATTCCTGGTGGTTGGGTAAGAAAGAAGGGTGGTCCAGTTGTAAGAACAAAACTGAATCAAAGAAATAAAACTTTCCTTATTGTTTCACCACAGCTTCAAAGCACAAACAGATAGTACCAACATCAAAATGTAGTAAGGAGGTGCCACATCCCAGATTTGGTGTGAATAATGCTCTTCCTTTTTGCTTCCATAGGTTTTAGCACTTTTTGTCCGTATACTGCAGCTCAGCCATCAGAAAACCTATTTTATTCAAAACTTCCTAAGTCTTTATACATGTAGTTCGGAGTCAGAGTCAGAGAGTCTTTATTGTCATTTGCACCACATGTGGTACATGTAATGAAATGAAATTATGTACACAGGTTCACCTAGTTCACCTCAGCAGTGGAATTTCTCTGTTTCCCAGACTCCAGTCTCATAAACAAATATCCATCCAAACATTACCTTTACACTCCTTCCTTTTCAGGTTGAGGGGGGTCACTGGTGCTTATATGCAGCAGTCACTGTGCGAGAGGTGGGGGACACCCTGGACAGGTCTCCAGTTCATCCCAAGGACCCAAACAAGACAAAATCTCTCACTCACACCTAGGGACAATTTAGAGTTACCAATCAGTCTAACATGCATGTTTTTGGTCTGTAGGAGGAAACCCACGCATGCATAAAGAGAACATGCAAACTCCACCCTGAAAGGTACCTGGTTGGAGTTGATCCAGCGACCTTCTTGCTGAGAGGCAATAGCTCCACCAACTGAGCCATCGTGTTTCCCCAGAAACCAATGGCATTCCTACCATTTTCCTAAAACTAAAGAAATAAACCAACAGTTCCATCCTCTTTTTGTTTATGTCCTATTAAATCACTCACATAAGTAGTACTGTCCAAGTTTTATCATCCAAACATTTTCCTGTCGTGATTTTATGCAAAAAGTAAAGCATAACATGCTATTGTCAGCGTGTTAATCTTGGTGGTCAGCGTGCGAGTCCTACTTTGCTATCCAACTTGGAGCACAAGTAACAATCTCACACTGATGTGTGATTTCATTCAAAAGTAATTCCAATTTTTAAGGTAGCTGAAAGTATCAGGGCACATAATCCCTCCAGAAGCCTTGTCCATATATAGGTTGCACCTTTTGGTAATCCATACAGACCAAGCAGACATAGATAGCCTCACATTGGCATGATGAGAAGACTGCTGTGGTGCAAATGCTGCCTTGTATTTAATAATACACAACAGTTCAGCTCGGTGGCGTTAGAAATTGCCAGCTCAAGAGATAGATCAGTTCTGAATTAACTTTGATCCCCAATTCCACCTTTAAACTTTCACACATGCTTGACCCCTATACACAACAACAATGCATCCAGCTCAGTTTTTCAAAATAAAGAAAAGAGCTAAAGACAACCAGAGGCTGAAGAAACATTGACCTTTAAGAGATCTAGGCACTTTACTCCATGTTTATTAAAGACAAACAAGAGCTTTGATGAGCTCTTTAACTTCTGAGAAAGAAACAGGCTCATATCCCAGCTGGATGAGGCAGATGATCGCTCAACCTTACCCCGGTTCTGCTTGAGGTTTCTTCCTTTTAAAAGGAAGTTGCTTCTTTCCACTGTCACCTGTGTGCTGCTCAGGATGGGAGGCTGTGAAGAAGTGAAGATTCAACACAATCTGCACGATGCTTTAGATAACTTTTACTATTTGACATGTTATTATAAAAGAATATTGTATGTAAAGATTTTTGTACAGTGCGCTATGACTTTTGTCGTGAACTGGCAAATAAACTGAATTGAACTAGGTTGAATTAATTAAAAAATACAATTTACATAAAAAATGTTGATAAATATTGGATTTAGAAATTTGAAAATGTTTAAATCATGACTAGTCTGCATTCTATTTTTTGTTGTTTGTCTTATTTTTATACATAACAGTCTCCATCAGGTTAGACAACAGGTGTAAAACAGTATGATTGTAAATATTTCTTTATTTCCCATAAAAGGTCAAATTAATAAATTCAAACAGCATTTGATTATTATAGCTCACCCCAAAATGTCTAACTTTCAACCATCTCACCCCACATTCTACTAACCTAATTCCATTTACTTACTTAACTTCAATGTTGAGTGAATTTAGAGAAGAAAGAAAAGTACTTTTTAAATTTCTGGTAAAATCATCAGGTGTGTACAGTATTTTCCTCCACAACCTACTCACAACATGTGAACCCAGGGTGTGACGTCCTCAGTCCATCGTGTTGCTCACACCCTCACAGCCCACTCGTCCACCCCTGCCTGTGGTGTTGGACTGATGTGACACTGATCTCAGTTCAGAGGTGAAGGAAGATGAACACAGTAAAACAAGTAAATCTAGTTTCAGGGCTGGTTGTATAGGTGTCTTCCCAGATAGAGACAGTTTTTTTCTGTGGCTAGAATATCTGGTACCAACTTCCAGGTGCATCTATGCACAATAAAACACACAAGCTGAGAAGTTTTCCTAAAGGGATGGTTAAAAACTTTTGAAGAAGTGTTGTGTGGAAAGGTTAACAACTAATATCACTTGTATCAGCAGTTCATTTTGGTCCCACTTGAACTGCATGCTAGCTTGTTAATTTGGACAAAAAAAAAAAAAAAAGACTATTTCTTCATAACTTTTTTTTCCCCCTTCACTCGCTCTGATACCTTCCCTCTCCTGTTCTCCTCCTGCTTTTTTGCTCTCTGTCTGTGTATCGGAGCTCCTATTTTCCACATCTTCCGAAATGAAAACTGCTGTTATGGATCTGAACAACTGGACTTTCGACACAATCGACAAAATCTTTTCAACAAAACAACAGGGTCCTGGAGAGCCCTTATGTTCTGCTGAGAATCTCAGGAGGACACCAAAGACATATACTTTGTACAATTGGATTTATGATAACAGGTTTCCTGCTGGTCCCTGGTCTATCAACATACAAAGAAGACAGCTGCAGCTAATTTGGCCCTCGTCAGGCTAACTGCTTGTTTGGCTTGGTCTGTGCTTTGAGGACTCAAAATCAGCTGATTTACAAGCTAAACCGTAAGATGGAAGTGATTTGTGAGAATCGCAGGCCACCTGCAGCTTTGGGACAGCATGAAACGACCTTGGAGGGACTCGTAAGACCAGACCGGTAGAAAGCACCCTAATCTGGCCATTTCGGATCTAGAAAGTACCAGCAGGACTCAAGGCTGAAAAGAAAAATAGTCTGCTTAAAAAAAAAAACTCAACAATTGTGGCTTATCTGAATCTGACTCCTACGGTTGGCCTCGAAAACAGGCCGACATATCAATTTCTCCTGGGAAATGTATAAACTAAGAAAAAGCTTTGTCTATCGCAACCCCAACAGAACTGTGCCGGCTGACCATCATCCTATAAGGACAACGGACTATCTGGAAGTGCTTCATGGACCGCCTTGTCGTCAAATGCATATGTAATGTGTTTGCTGGCAGAGTTTTTTGATGGCTTGAATCGTGTCCTGTTAGGACAAGGTGTGAAGAGATTTTTTTTTTCTAATGCCACTATCCTCATGGCTTTGTCCCTTTTTCTATCTAAAAAAAGTATTCTGAAAAGGATAAGAGGCCACGCTCTTAAAGAGCAGCAGCAACATGCACGCCGCCCATCTTTTGGACATCTGTGCAGCCATATTCTCGCTGTATCTCAGTACAATTATAATAAAACTCATTCTGATTCAGTAGTTGTTCAAAGAGCTATCAACAAGAAAGGCATGATGAACCCCACCTGAAAAGTTCTGAGCTATACCTTTAAGTAAATGCCAATCTGCTGCATGTATTTAAAAAACAGAGATGCTGAGTTTATAGAAGACTGAAACTATCCAATCAAATAAAAAATAATGTCATCTCATCCTTATTCTTTACAAATGAATCCAACAACAATCCAACATGGCTTTGGTTCACTCTGCTCCCTTTTCTTGGAACTTGCTACAAAAATAAATCTCTGAGATTGACAGGATTCGTCTCATTCAGTGCTTTTAGTTCCAAACTAAAACTTCTTGAGGCCAATTCAATATGTACCTGTTTTTATAGCTTGACATTTTCTTTTAACTGTGTAATTTTTTTGTGTGTTGTATTTATTGCTGCCTCTAGACCAGGACTCCCTTGAAAAAGAGTTTTTTTTTTTTTTTTAATCTCAACGGGTTTTAATCCTGGTCAAATAAAGTTAAAAAAAAATTAAAAAAAATTAAAAAACAATTTTCTGTTTATGAAATCTAAATGAAGTCTATTTTGAAAAAACTACAATACTTTTATAAAAGCAGCTTTAATCCTCGGGCTATACTGCACCCACATTCCCAGAAACACTCATCTGGACAAGCTAAAATATAAATGAAACAACAAATAAAAATATCTTATGTTTCATAGCTGTAGGACATCTCAGGAAGCTCACAGAGGCCTTTGGCAGAAGAAAAGAATCAAATTATTCTGCACACGAACATGAAAACTTGTTAAACAACAGTCTTCATGAACCACACTTCCAAATAAAAATATTCAGAAAGCTGTGGTGAAAATTATTGAAAATACTTTGATATATATATATCATCTTTAACTTTATTCCTTTGGGAAGAATCTTTTTTCATAATAAAACCTTGACCATTTTCTTAAAAGCCTTCTGAGAAAAAACTAGTTGTTTGCATTAATTTGCCACAAAAAGAGATTAAAAAAAAAAAAAATTCACTGTCCGACAGCAGATAAAAGTACTCGTCACCAGAGGGTTTTGTTCTCGCAGTAAGAGTTGTGAAAGCAGAGGAAGCAGAGGTGATGGCACCGTGCTACGCTGCATTGTCAAGAAAATTATGATTAATTACACATACTTTGTTTTTCTGCTTAATTACATAAGCACAGAGATAAAGGACTTTGACATTACTGAGCAGCTTACGTCACTTAAATTCATTATTTTCTGTGTGTGGGCAAACTGTGGAAAGTGCATTATACTACATGTTTACATGCATAATTAGAAACTGCAATTTAGCATTTTTACCTCACCTCTACCAAGACTTTCACATGTACTATATACAGGCAGTTCCCGAGTTACGAACGAGATCCATTCCTATGACCCGTTCGTAACTCGATTTGCCGTAAGTCGGAGCTCAACCCATGTGTCGGCCATAAAACGTCGTTTTAAACACGTTTTTTAATGCAAAAGAACAACAGCGTACTTAGAACGCCGTTTTGATGTGTTTCCATGCAGTTAGCTAACACAATACCCTAAAAAAAAAAAAAAAAAACATAAAAAAAAGTCCGCGAAAGGGGCGCGGCTTGATGACGTCACTGGGGGGCGACAGCCGTAAACGTG
>JARVGV010000412.1:17486411-17497388 GCA_031762435.1 Hypsolebias longignatus | reverse complement strand
GACAGAGTGACAACAGAGTGACGACAGAGTGATGACAGAGTGACAACAGAGTGACAACAGAGTGATGACAGAGTGACGACAGAGTGACAACAGAGTGACGACAGAGTGATGACAGAGTGACAACAGAGTGACAACAGAGTAATGCCAGAGTGATGACAGAGTGACAACAGAGTGACGACAGAGTGACAACAGAGTGACGACAGAGTGATGACAGAGTGACAACAGAGTGACGACAGAGTGATGACAGAGTGACAACAGAGTGACAACAGAGTGACAACAGAGTGACGACAGAGTGACAACAGAGTGACGACAGAGTGATGACAGAGTGACGACAGAGTGACGACAGAGTGATGACAGAGTGACGACAGAGTGACGACAGAGTGACAACAGAGTGACGACAGAGTGATGACAGAGTGACAACAGAGTGACAACAGAGTGATGACAGAGTGACAACAGAGTGACAACAGAGCGACAACAGAGTGACGACAGAGCGATGACAGAGTGACAACAGAGTGACGACAGAGCGATGACAGAGTGACAACAGAGTGACGACAGATTAATGCCAGAGTGATGACAGAGTGACAACAGAGTGACGACAGAGTGACAACAGAGTGACAACAGAGTGACGACAGAGTGATGACAGAGTGACAACAGAGCGACAACAGAGCGATGACAGAGTGACAACAGAGTGACAACAGAGTGACAACAGAGCGATGACAGAGTGACAACAGAGTGACAACAGATTAATGCCAGAGTGATGACAGAGTGACAACAGAGTGACGACAGAGTGATGACAGAGTGACGACAGAGTGACAACAGAGCGACGACAGAGAGACGACAGAGTGATGACAGAGCAGAGGTAGAGCGATGACACAACGACAACAGAGCAACGACAAACCTCCTTGACTGACCAGAATTAATAAAGCCTCCAGATGTTATTTGACCAATCACGAGGCAGACTCTGCTCGTCCGCTCACATCAGGACTCATAACGTGGATGTGAAAACATCAGCTCTTCAAAGCTGCAGGTCTTTCTTCAGTCAGTGCTGATGGTCTGTGTGGCCTCAGCTTATCTAGTGCGAACTCAAATTCTTTTTCACTGTGCAGTCTTGAAAATTGACTTCTTTTGGCTCTGAGTGTCCTCCAGGTGAATTGTTAAATAGTCATCAATCAGTTGTCAATCAGTCATCAATCAGTTGTCAATCAGTCGTCAATCAGTCAGTCTTCAATCAATTGTCATTAAGTCTTCAATCGGTCGTCAATCAGTCATCAATCAGTCATCAGTCAGTCAGTCTTCAATCAGTTGTCATTAAGTCATCAATCAGTCGTCAATCAGTCGTCATTAAGTAATCAATCAGTCAACAATCAGTCATCAGTCAGTCGTCAATCAGTCGTCAGTCAGTCATCAGTCAGTCATCATTAAGTAATCAATCAGTCAGTCTTCAATCAGTTGTCATTAAGTCGTCAATCAGTCGTCAGTCAGTTGTCATTAAGTCATCAATCAGTCATCAAACAGTCATCAATCAGTCGTCAGTCATCATTAAGTAATCAATCAGTCATCAATCAGTCTTCAATCAGTTGTCAGTCAGTCTTCAATCAGTTGTCAATAAATCATCAATCAGTCGTCAAATAGTCTTCAAACAGTTGTCATTAAGTCATCAGTCAGTCATCATTAAGTTGTCAATCAGTCGTCAGTCAGTCATCAATCAGTCGTCAGTCAGTCGTAATTAAGTAATCAATCAGTCATCAATCAGTTGTCATTAAGTCATCAATCAGTCATCAATAAGTCGTAAATCAGTCATCAATCAGTCATCAATCAGTCATCAGTCAGTCGTAAATCAGTCATAAATCAGTCGTCAATCAGTCGTCAATCAGTCATCAATCAGTTGTCAATCAGTCATCAATCAGTTGTCAATCAGTCATCAATCAGTCGTCAATCAGTCGTCAATCAGTCATCAATCAGTCGTCAATCAGTCGTCAATCAGTCGTCAATCAGTCATCAGTCAGTCATCAACCAGTCATCAATCAGTCGTCAATCAGTCATCAATCTGTCGTCAATCAGTCATCAACCAGTCATCAATCAGTCATCAATCTGTCATCAATCAGTCATCAATCAGTCATCAACCAGTCATCAACCAGGCATCAATCAGTCGTCAATCAGTCATCAATCAGTCGTCAATCAGTTGTCAGTCATCAATCAGTCATCAATCAGTTATCAATCAGTCATCAACCAGTTGTCAATCAGTCGTCAATCAGTCATCAACCAGTTGTCAATCAGTCGTCAATCAGTTGTCAATCAGTCATCAATCAGTTGTCAATCAGTCATCAACCAGTTGTTAATCAGTCATCAATCAGTTGTCAATCAATTGTCAATCAGTTGTCAATCAGTCATCAATCAGTTGTCAATCAGTCATCAGTCATCAATCAGTTGTCAATCAGTCATCAATCAGTTGTCAATCAGTCATCAACCAGTTGTTAATCAGTCATAAATCAGTTGTCAATCATTCATCAATCAGTTGTCAATCAGTCATCAATCAGTTGTCAATCAGTCATCAATCAGTCATCAACCAGTCATCAATCAGTTGTCAGTCATCAATCAGTCATCAATCAGTCGTCAATCAGTTGTCAGTCATCAATCAGTCATCAATCAGTCATCAACCAGTTGTCAATCAGTCATCAATCAGTCATCAATCAGTTGTCAATCAGTCATCAATCAGTTGTCAATCAGTCATCAACCAGTTCTCAATCAGTCATCAATCAATTGTCAATCAGTCGTCAATCAGTCATCAATCGGTCATCAACCAGTTGTCAATCAGTCATCAATCAGTTGTCAATCAATTGTCAATCAGTCATCAATCAGTTGTCAATCAATTGTCAATCAGTTGTCAATCAGTCATCAATCAGTCGTCAATCAGTCATCAATCAGTTGTCAATCAGTCATCAACCAGTTGTCAATCAGTCATCAATCAGTCATCAATCAGTCATCAACCAGTTGTCAATCAATCATCAATCAGTCATCAATCAGTTGTCAATCAGTCGTCAACCAGTTGTCAATCAGTCATCAACCAGTTGTCAATCAGTCATCAATCAGTCATCAACCAGTTGTCAATCAGTCATCAATCAGTCATCAATCAGTTGTCAATCAGTCGTCAACCAGTTGTCAATCAGTCATCAATCAGTCATCAATCAGGACGTTTTCTTTTATGAATTGATCTAAAACTGCATCAAAAGTTTTTGTTTTTAATCAAATATGAAAATTCTGTGATTTTAGTGACAAAATGTTTGATTTTTGTCATTTTTACATAAAAAGTTGTGCCTGCATGAAAACATGTGCGACAGGTTAGACACTCACACACAATCTGCCTCATGCGGGATGAAGAGGCCGAGGGTTGATCCAGGACGCAGCGTCACTGAAAATCTTTTATTTCCTCACGTGCACGCTCTCAGCTGAGAGCAAGAAAACATCGAGAGAACCGGAAACGCAACTTTCAACCACAAACTGACCGGAAGCAGCTTCACAAACAAACCCCGAACGTCACGAGCTGTTCTTCTGAGCGCGCGCGCGCAGTCCAGTTGTTGTGCACGTGGAGCCCTCGGCTCTTTGAGTTCGTGCAGCAGAGGAAAACGAATCTTTTATGAAGTCTCGTAGCAACAAATCAGTCTGTGTGAGGTGCAAACAAACAAACAAATAAATACATGAGTTCATTGGAACATAAACATGCGACACATCTGAAAACGGCCGCAGCCTCGTGCGCGCAGCAGCCTCGTGCACGCAGCAGCGACTGCTCTGGTTCGGACCCGGTTCGGCCCAGCACAACTAGGTGAAGCTCATGGACACTGTGTGCTCGAGCGCTTTGCGGCGCAGGGACGCGATGCTCGTCCCCCGCCACACGTCGCTGTCCGGGGAGCTGCACAGCTGCGGGGAGCCCGCCACGCTGGTCGGCCCAGACAGGGTTGCCGGTACCATTCCGGGAAAGGTGGGCTGGTAGAGGTGCGAGCCGTTGGACGACATGTTGGACAGAGCCATGGAGGTGGGCGGCGGGCCCGCGCCCAGGCTGCACTGGGACAGGGACTGCGCCATGGCCTGCTGGCGGCCCAGGGCCGGCGGCAGCTGCAGCTGCGACACGCCCGCCATGCCCGCCGCGGCCCAGCGCGTGTCGTTGGCGTGGAAGGAGCACAGACTGTCGCCCATGGAGGGGGGGAACTGCGGCAGGCCGTGGTGCGTGGGCAGCAGGGTCCCCGGGGCCCGGAACACGTTGGTGGTCTTCTTGCGCTTCTTCCACTTGGCGCGGCGGTTCTGGAACCAGACCTGCGGACCGAGACCGGAAGAGTCACGAGGAGCACAGAACAGCTGACATCATCACCATGGCAACCACCAATCAGCCGAAGGAGACCTGAACGAAATCACGATTTATTATTATTTTTTCATTTACCCTTTATTTATCCAGGTAGTGTCGTTGAGCCACGAGAACTCATTTTCAAGAGGGACCTGTCAGGGGGCAGATGGTGGGGGTTGAGGGCCTTGCTCAAGGGCCCAGAGTGTGGTGAATGAGGGTGGAGGCAGGTGTGGGTGTTGCACCTTTTTCCACCCACATTTTTGATGTTGTCTGTACCGGGGCTTGAACCAGCGATCTTCCGATCACATGCACCATCTCTAACCACTGCGCCACCACTTCCCCATTATTATCATTATTATTATTATTGTTGTTACTATTATTATTATTATCATTAATAATAATAAATCATAACATTTACAGGTGTGAAAACAAACTGTTGCAGATTCTCCGTCATCCAGGACAAAAAAAACAAACAAAGATCTAGACAAAAACTTGATTAGTTACTTAATCTGTTCTCAGCTCAAAGAACAGGATTGGTTTATAAACAGAGATTATAAACTCAGATTATAAACTGAGATTATAATCTGAACTCAGATTATAATCTGAGTTCTTAAACACAGATTATAAACTCAGATTATAAACTGAGATTATAATCTGAGTTTATAAACGGAGCTGTATCTGACCTCGGTGTATAAGTGAAGCCAGGGTTTATAAACCAACCCTGTTCTTGGAGCTGAGAACAGATTAAGTAACTAATCAAGTTTTTGTCTTGATCTATTAAAATGTGAAAACTAAAAATTCTTGTAATATTTACAGCTCTAATATTTACAGTGTCTGATAATACATTTAAAAATATTTTTATTTTAATAGTTCAGGAAAAATTACATCTGCTAATGATGCTTTTTATGTAAAATAAATTACTTTGATCAAATAAATGTGATTTATTTGTGAATATGTTTATTAATAAGCCAGTTGTTTAATGAGAAATAAATAGAAAAACAAAACTAAGTTCAATAAATTCTGCTTCTGGTTCAATAAATTTATAAAATTAAATGCTTATGATTAATTTGAGAAATGAACTTGTTTAATGACATAAATCTTCTGTCTGATTAAACATATGTGGAAAAATTAAAAAAATGAAAGAAATTCACTTTTACTCATTAATTAAAAGCAATACTTTTATACCTTAAATATTTACACAGTTATTTTAATGACTACATTTATTTACCTTTTATTTTAGATAAAATCTGTAAAATGCTGATTTATAATTGTGTAAAAAATGTTTTCATAAAGTAAAAGTGCCTTTTGTAATAAAGTTGAAACTGTAAGAATGAAAAGAATAAAGAAAATAAATCTGAAGGTTTTTAGTTTAATAAAAAAAATCTAGAAAAATGTTCATTGCATTACTTCATTTAATTCTTATTTGCCTAAATAAATAAATAATAAATACAGCCTCTCGTTTTGGCCCTAAATGAATTTGTCCCCTCACATCGCGGGTGGTGTTTTCTCAGACCTATAGTTCCAGGGGCCCCTAGGGGACGTGGGGGACCTGCAGCTCGTGGTTCTGGCCGGCAGCGGCTGTCCATGTGTGATGCTCAGTAATAAGAAGCTCAGCCGGTTCCGGTCCGGAGGAGGCAGCTGAGAGAAAACATCTCTCATCATCACACCGGAGCTAACGGGCCGAACCGAGCCGCTCAGAACCTCCAGTTCATGAAATAATAAAATCCTCTGAAGACTCCAAACATATTTAATGCTGGAAAATTAAACTTATTAGATGTTTTAAATCCAAACAGGCGGAGTCTCACTGCTCATCCAATAAGAACTGAGCTCATTCAGGTTGTTTCTGAAGAAAAGGCCACCTGTCACCTGCACGTGCACCATTTCACACGCACGCTCTGTAGAAAAATCAACTAATATGTTCCTGCTTTTAGTATTTCACCTTGTTTTACGTTGATTATCTTGTCTCTTTGTGTGAGTCTCTCCAGGTTGAATTATTATAACACTACTTTTATTTAGTTGCATTTTATTGTTGCACATTGTTTAAATCAGGTTTCTCTTGTAAACGAGTCCTGGATGAGACTAACCTGTAGAAATAAAGGTCCAGTTCAAAAAATGGTTTCGTTTAAGGAGACGCTGATTTTTCTTTGAGCCGCTGAGAAAAAAACTTCAAATATTGATTACTTATTTAAAAATCTAAGTTTATATAATATTAATATATTAAATTATTAAAACTACAATTTTGTTTCTTACAGCACAGAAAAAAACAATAATCACAACATAATATTATCATCATTATTAATATTATCATTATCATCATTGTTATAATAATAGTAATAATAATAATAATAATTGTTATTATTATAATATAATAATAATTATTATTATAATTATTATTAATATTCTTATTTAGTTGGCAGTAAGTTATTAAGTATATTTTATTTATAATGCGTCTTTCAAGATAAAAGTCCCAACAAACCAATACAGAGCCTTCAGCTAATATTTTTAAATCTGAACTAAATGTTTTTAAAATATCGACTAAATATTTCAACATTTTATCAAAATGTTTTTAAAATATTGACTAAATATTTCAACATTTTAACTAAATATTTTTAAAATATTGACTAAATATTTCAACATTTTAACTAAATGTTTTTAAAATACTGACTAAATATTTCAACATTTTAACTAAATGTTTTTTCAGTCATGCGGGTGAATTTATTTTTGTTCAAAATGTTTTTTTTCCTTCAGAACATGGATCCATGGAAATATATATATTTTTAATTCCAGCTGATGTTTTTAGCAGCTGAAGTTCAGCTCCTGTTGGTCTCCTTCAGC
The DNA here is from genome assembly GCA_031762435.1 of Hypsolebias longignatus. Lineage (NCBI taxonomy): Eukaryota > Metazoa > Chordata > Actinopteri > Cyprinodontiformes > Rivulidae > Hypsolebias > Hypsolebias longignatus. The sequence continues at coordinate 17,490,217 of JARVGV010000412.1, read as the reverse complement.
TCATTGGGTCCAGGCAGACGCGGTCGTCCGGGGGCCCACCTGCACCCTGGACTCCGTGAGTCCGATCCTCAGGGCCAGCTCCTCGCGCATGAAGATGTCCGGGTAGTGCGTCTTGGCGAAGCTCCTCTCCAGCTCGTTGAGCTGCGCGGGTGTGAAGCGGGTCCGGTGCCGCTTCTGCTTCTGGCTCTGCTGCGCTCCGGACGGGTTCTGGTTCTGGTTCTGCTGCTTGTCCTGCTCCTTGCTGTTCCCGTGCACCGGGATGGACCCGGCTCCTGCACTGCTCAGGTCGTCACCGGGGAGCAGGGTGGCTCCTTCCACACCGTCCGGACCCAGGTCCCCGGAGTGACCCGGGTCCGGTCTGCACTTCAAAGCCTCCCTGTGGCCCAGAAGCTCCGCCGCGGCATCTTTCATCCCTGCAGGGAGGAGGCGCGCGCAATGACGCACAGAAATTATAATAATTATTATTATTATTGTTATTTTTAGGAAGTAAAACGAGAGTTAAATACGTCAAACACAGAGTTCATGCACAACCTGGTTCTGTTGGCTCTGCTCAGATCTCTTACAAAACATATTAAGTCCTGATGTAATGTAATAATAATAATAATAATAATAATAATAATAATAATAATAATAATAATAATAATAATAATAATAATAATAATAATAATGAATAGCATTATAACTCAGAGGCTTTTGGCTTCTGAGGCTATGAGTTTTATGAGGGTTTTACATGAACAGAAGGATTCAACGTTAGGCCAACATAAATATTTGTCACCAGAAGCTCTATAGTTAAGAAATCCTAAGGGTACAGGCAGACAACGCAGTAAGCAGAAATTATCAGGCGGTCAAATCTCTGGAGTGTTCCGTGCTAAATACAAAAAAAGTTAAATCAGGTCATCTGGACAGTTTCTTTTTGAGACTGATGAAGTCTTTCAGATGAAAGACTAAACGTTTCTCCTCAAAAAGAAAAACGAACTGTCCAGATGACCTTATTTAACCTTTTTTGTATTTATTTACCTAGATGATTGAGTTTACAAACCTTTTATCTGAACTATTTTGTCCTCAGACTGTTTCTGTGAGTAGCTGTTGGCCATCTGGCCAAAGATGTCTGATTACTCTGTATCAGGATCACTTGTTTTGGGATGATGTTCCTTTTTTTTTCCACATGTAAAGTGAGCTTCTGGGAATTCAACAGGAGGCATGGCTTCAAACAAACCAATGAGGGCAGATATGGGTTGGCAAGCCGCAGACTTATGAAGTCTTTTGGATGAAAGACGAAGAACCCCTGCAGTGGTTCCCAATCCTGGTCCTTGAGGGCCACTATCCAGTACACTGGCACAAACATAGTAATGTTGTGTATGTTGTTCAGTGTCAGGAGGGCTGTGATCAGTTTTACATCAGCGAAACTAAACAGCCACTGGACCAAAGGATGGACCAGCACAGAAGACCAACATTATCAGGCCAGGACTCTGTGGTCTACACTCATCTGCAGGTCAGTGGTCACTCTTTCAGGGATGAAGATGTTCACATCCTTGATAGAGAGTAATTTTTGTTTGAGAGAGGTATGAAGGAAGCCATTCTTGTGAAGAGAACCTGTCCATCATTAAACAGGAGAACGGAGGCCTCTGTGTCCAACTGTCCCCCTCTTACAATGCTGTTGTTGCTAGCCCTCTGTGAATAGCAAGCGGCCATCACGGCACTAACAAACAATTATTAGGCTGATCCTCCTTTATCATGTGAACAGTTAGTTCTGGATGTCAACAACAAACTGATTGATCCTCTATGAGAAGGGGCTACTTATAAGACTTAATGACTATTTATAAGACTGAATTTATTGCAGCTCCTCTGACAAAGTGTTTTGGATAAAAGATGAAATCTTTCAACGTTTTTTTTTTTTTTTATCTGTCTAGAGGACCTGACTTTGTTAGACTATCTGCAAGTTTTTGTTGTTTCTCTGCTTGGACACATCTGATTTGAATAAATTAGTGATTATCGGGCTTCTGCAGAACTTGAAGAGCAGGGAAACCACGAAAACATGCAAGACAGTGGCTCTCGAGGACCAAAATTAGGCGCCGCTGCTTAGAGAAACCATAAAACAATATGCAAACTTCTGTCTTGCTTGGTCCCAAGAACCTCCAATCAGATCAAACACCACATGAACATTACAATCAAGATTTGAAATATTTGCAACACAGAATGGAAGACAATGATTTGTATGTTGTTGTTTTTTTTTTTTTTTTTTGGTTTAACAAAATAGTTGCGGGATCAAATAAATGATGCTCAGCTAATTCACCCCTGACCTTCTTTTTATCTTTCTGAGTAATAAATTATCATAAGTATGTATTTACACTGTTTTGTTAAGTTTGAACATCATGTATCCTGCATTTTATAATCCTGATAAACCTAAATCAAATTATTTTTACAGATAAAGCACAGATCAATTAATAACACCATGCAACTTTTATTTATTCCTTTAAATTGTGAAAATTACTTGTGGAGAGGTTTGCAGGTTCACCTTTACTAACAAGAAATCAAGCAGTTCAAAGTACTGACTTCCTTTACAGGAGACTCAAGATTTTAAATGTTTGTCTTTAACTGTGCTGCGTTTAAAAGATCACAGCGAGCTGTCCTTCATGACGCCTGGATTCTCCAGTGCCTTCGTTCTGCGAGCAGCAGCTTCCAAGATTTTCTTCCTGGGTCCCAACTGGATGCGAATGCCCTTCAGGTCTTCGTCGGAGCAAAGCATGAGCGCCTCCAGGTCTAAGTGCTCTCTGCTGAAAGCGAGGGTGAACTGTGGCAGGGAAATGGAAGACAGGAATACATCTAAAGGTGAGCTTTCTTCCTCCTCATCGTCATCCAGTCCCAGATCTTCCTGGTCCCAAGGAAGATCGGCATCACCAGCATCATCAAAGCCAGCTGCGTCTTCCTCGGTGTCGAGCTGCTTCTGAACAAGAAAACTAAGACTTTCGTTGTTGTCACGGGGAGTGTCCTCTGACTCTACGTTCATTTTATTCATGAACATCAGACCTCCAAAGCCAGGACGATTGAAGATGGATTGCTTGACCTGGCCTGGTTCTTTGACACCATCATCAGGATCATCATCATACTTTGCTCTTCCTCCTTCATCGAACTCATCCTCGTCCTCTTCATTGAAGACGTCCAGAAACTCTGGTTTATCAGACATTCCATTGTCTTGTTTGCCAAAGACAACGTTCCCATCTCCTCCTGACCTCTGCAGGGTTCCCTTGTCTTTCTTCGCCAGCTTCTTCAGGAGTGTACCTTTGAGAGAGCCAACTTTATCCACAGCAGTAAGCTGGGAGAACTGCTCGGTGCCGCCGCTCGTGATCTCTTCATTTGTGTGCGTCAATCCCACGCTCGCCTCGGGCACCGAGCCACATTGCAGTTTGTCCCTCTTGCTCTGGTGTCTCTTCTTGACCTTCTCGCAGAGCTTCACTCGCCTCTCTGCCTCTTTCTGAGCCTCCTTCTTCAGGCTGGCAACCTTTTTCGGGTGCTGGTTGGTTTGTTGTGCCGCGGCATTGTCCAGAAAGCGCACGCATTCCATGTGGCCCCGAGAAGCGGCCACATCCATGGTGGTGTGGAAGTCATTGTCCAGGGCAAAGAGGTTGGCTCCAAAGTTCACCAGGAAGCTGAGGATGTGCATGTGGCCGTTATCTGCAGCGAGGTGCAGAGGGGTGTTCCCCCAGATGTCACTCTTGTTGGGATCTCCTCTGGAATACACACACACACACACACACACACACACACACACACACACACACACACACACACACACACACACACACACA
>JARVGV010000412.1:17361920-17382021 GCA_031762435.1 Hypsolebias longignatus | reverse complement strand
CCCCCCCCCCCCGATGCTGGAAGACCAGCAGAATAAAGAAAAAAAAATCCATATAGCAGAATAATTGCTGTGCCCAGAAATGATGCTCCCATAATAATGTGCCATTTGTTGCTTTCATGTGGCTGTCCACATTAAGTCTAATCTCCGTCTCATGCCCGCTCCACCCTCACTGTCTCTTTCTGTCTGCTCGACCCGGATCGCTGTAACTCCCACACTCCTACACGGCGTTCAGATTCCAGCGGGGGCTAGGTCCTTCAGAGTGTGAACACAGTAAACAATTATCTGTGGAGGCCCAAAGCTAGCTGCAACACTGCCCCTCTTCTCTTACCACCCCACCTTTTTCTCCCCCTCCCTCCCTCGCCTTATTTCTTTTACTCACTCTCATCTTTCCTCATCTTCTCTCTAACTGTGGCTTAAATAGAATGTTAATTTGGACTGGAGGTTTTCAAAGACGAGCCACTTCCTTTTCATCTTAGTGTGCACCGCAAGTTCACCAACACAAAGTGGCTTTGCTCCTCTTCTGAAGAGAAGTTGTTTTTTTTTCTTTCCCTTCTGCTTTTTTTAACTACCTCTTTTCTTTCCCCGTCTTTCTTCTCTGTGTCTTCTGTCTCGTCTCTAAAAAAGACATGAGACTGGAAAAAAAGGTATTTCAAGGTGACTGTTTGCCATCCAGATCCCTTTTAGAAGTGAAATGTATTTTTTTTTCTTTTCATGCAAGTCTTTTTCTGAGGCCAATGAAATGACTGGGACCAGACTAGCATTTTGTTTAGTGAACATATTTTGTAGTTTGTTTCTTGGCAATAAGTTTCATTTTTATTCTGTTGCATAAACACATTAATGAGAGCAGGTATTTGCTCATCAGTACAGGTTAGTGATCGGCCTTTCCTGTCTGGTCTCTGTGAGTCTGTGAGGATCAAACATGTTTTTGATCATCTCTGTTTCTCATTTTATCCGCCAACAGCTGATTGCAGAGCTGCAGACTTCTGTATGCGACTCAAAAGAGGAAGCGGTTCGTTTGCAGCAGGTGATGGAGAAGCAGCTGAAGGAGGTCAACGCTCGCTGGGATGAAGAGAGACAGACAATTACCCACCATGCCGATCAGGCCAGCAAGGTTTGTGTGGGCACCTTCATTTCTTCACATTCAAATACACTATATTGTTTGATAACATATGTTTGCTCGTTGCATTTTTATATACAGTAGTTTATAAAGTATATAAATTTACCAAGTTTTAAAAAGTGCTGCTTCACTACACAGTACATCACCTGAGTTTGGTTCAGTATAATACATAGGAAGTTATGTAAATAATAAAAAAAATTAAAAAAAAAAACACAATTAACCCAAAAACCATGTTTGTAAGAAAAACGTTTGCCTTAAGGTGCCATCCACACAGGAATAGTGTTTTAGCAGCTCCAAAATGTGGAGGATGTTTCCAGGTTTTTCACTCTGGACAAAAGAAAATATGTTTTGCATTTAAATCCAAACCAGCAAAATGTAACTTTTTGAAAATGACGTCATAGCCCCACCTCTAATGTAACAACTACATTATCTAGTTGCTCAACAGCAAAACCTTCTTATTGTGTCCAATAATGGTCAGTCAGGTTATCTGGACAATTATTTTTTTGTGGAAAGACGTTTTGCCTTCTATCCATAGGGCTTCATCAGTCTGAGGAGTCCCATGTACACTGTTTAATAAACGTATTGAGGAGTTAGAGAAATCAATAAATTTATTAGAAGGATTATCAGGAGAGGATACACAGGAAAACTACGCAAGACAAAATTAGAACTGAATGAAATTATTGACAAAAAAAATAAATTCTTGATACAAAGACTTCGTTTAGAAAATTTTGAACACTGTAATAAATCNNNCAATCAGGTCATCTGGACAGTTTCTCTTTTGTGGAAAGACGTTTCGCCCTCTATCCTCTTATCACCAGCAAACTGGCTGGTCCACTGTTTTCCCCACTAAGCAGAACACTGCTTAGTGGGGAAAACAGTTAACTTGGGACTCCTCAGACTAATGAAGCCCTCCAGATAGAGGGCGAAACATCTTTACATAAAAAAGAAACTGCCCAGATGACCTGATTGACCATTATTGATTTTGACTGAGCATGAACTGTGACTTCTTATTGTGTGTTACTTGAATTAGCAGACAAGGATAATGAACAATGACATACACCATAAACTTGACACACATAGAAGGACAACTAGATGAGGAAGAGGGAAAATCTTTGGAGTTTGGTGTTTACAGTCTGTACACATCAGGGGTGTCAAACTCACCTACAAAAGGGGTTGCAAAATTAAAACCTTTTTCAAACTGAGGGCCAATTTCAGAATCTACAATAAAGCAAGTTAAATACCCAACATGTTTTCTTGGTTGCAGATTCCTCAACAAAAGTTTTATTGGTCCCTTTTGATGTTCTCTGTTGCACTTTTGACATCATAATCAAAGATTACTGAAAAAAATTCAAGTGACAAATGTATTTTACGAACATATAATCTTGGCGGCCAGATAAGATGTCAACGAGGGCCACATTTGGCCCCCGGGCCTTGAGTTTGACATGTCCAAGACAATTTCCCCTTGGGGACAATAAAGTATGCATCTGTCTATCTACATGTGCTGTAAGCTTTACAGTTGCAGATTCAGCGCTCCACATACAGGCTAGCATTCATTACTACAGTATTTTGGTTCGTTTTTGCGGTTTCCAAGTGGATGAGAGACATTCCTCCAAGCAGTGGCACATTTAAGAAAGTTAAAAGATTTTTTTTTTATTTTTAAACAACAAAAATATTGTTTAGGAAAATCCTGTGTTTCATGCACTTTAGGTCTCACTCAGTGAGTGCATTAGATACACCACTCACTTCTGACAACGTTTGATCAATCATTACACACACAATAAATAATTCCATAAATTAAAACTTTCTTACTGCTGATTTTTTTAAAAAAACATTCATTCACTCAGTTTGTTCCACTTAATGTTGAAGTCACCTTCAGCTGTCACAAAGATTTCAAATCAAGATACTCAAAGCTTTCAAAGAGAAGCAAACAGGACTTGCTTGTACATCCAAAGATTTTACAGCAATGTGTCATAGAAAGCTTTGCTCATAATAGTAAAACAATGTCACAGTATTCTTTTCTTACATTTTTTTTTTTTTAGTCTGAGCCAAATAAATTACAGTTTATATAACAATGGCAACCATAACAATTCAATTCAGTTTATTTATATAGTGCCAAGTCTCAACAGAAGTCATCTCGGGGCACTGAACAGAAACATTCATATTTAAAAATAATAATTTAACTATTTATCTGTTAGCACACAGATGAACATGAAGTAATCAGTTAATTCTGTTGTTTACATACACCTCTGGAATAAATTCTCAGGACTTTTAAACACTATCAAGACATTACCAACACTGAAACTTCAGTTTGAGTAAAGATGTTATTTTAAAAGACTCACTTTTGTGTTTTGGGCACATTTTAGCTTCAGGATTGTATGTTTGTGGCACTTGCATCAATGTGTATCACATATACTTTAAAAAATAAAAAATAAAAAGAGTCTCCACAAGTTATTTGTTAGAAATTTGAGTATAACCACTTGTTCGCCTATACTGTCTAACTTTTGTCTTGTTTTGATGGTCTCTAACAATGGCAGATGTCGAGTACATCTGCAAACTTCATCCTCTTAAAAAAAAAATACATTTCTGTCTGGGTTTGACTTTACTAGAGTAGACACTGTCGCTCTTCTTTTGTAAAAGCCCACTCACTGTTTGCATGTGCTTTGTCATTTTATGGCTAGTTGCAAACTATATAGTGTCTTTAAGTAGATAGTATGCTTTGTGTCTGGCTTAGGCTCGTAAATCTGTCTGCTGCACCCCGTGACCCACATCAGGGATGCTCTTTATCATTACTGTCATCTCTTTTTTTCACAGTCAAAACTGACACTCAGACTTAAGTATGCTTTTGATTTTGTTCATCTTCAGCATGTTTAAAATCTATTGACAAAGCAACATTTTGGTCTGTTTTTTTTTAAGTCTTAACCCCAGTTAAGTCAGATAGCTTTTTGTTGTCATAGTACCTTTTATTCTGCCTTAACTCGACTGGAATATAGTTGCAGTGGAAGTTGATTGGGTGTGGCTCACTAAATAAAGAGTTGTTGTGTCTGGGATCAGTACATGTTTCTAAACACAACTTAGTCTGTTTGTGGCGGCTGCTGCCTTATATAGCAAAAAAGCAAATCTGTGAGGCTCCTCTAAGACTTCTCCTTTCAGGCCCTGGTAGCCCAGGTACACCTAATCTGTAGTTAATGTGTGTGTGTGTGGGGGGGGAGTTATTACTCAATTTAATATGAAACAACAAATGTTAAATCCTATGCCTGAAATTCATGTTTTCAGTTTTATTTGTACATGTTTGTCCATTATGGCCAGTAGTTTATACAGTCCGGACAACAGCGTTCAGGTTCCATTTTTAGTGTCTTCATTATTATTATCGCCTCTGTTAACCACCAACTAATGAGACCCCAATTAATGGTTGTATTTCATAATGAAGACCAGACAATTGTGGGTGGGGTGGGAAACGAGCAGAGATATGGTGAATGACACAAGTCAAACAGGAAGAAGAGTAAAAATATTATTTGATGTCAACTTTAAAAAAAAAAAACTGAGGAAAGAAGTGAGATGACAAATAATGATGAAAAAGGAACAGAGGGCAACAAAGGGGTGAAGGAAGTGTGAGAGATGATACTATGGGGGTAGTGAAGAGCTGTCATTGGGCCATTGGAGGGAGTGTGTCGCCCGCTGACATTGTTTCCATGCTGCTCACTTCAAAGGACTCGGATTATGAAGAGAGCGAGGGGTTTCAGACAATGGGAGGGGAAGAAAATAACATCAAAGTTAGCCGCACATTTGAATTGGGATAATCCCAGAACAGTTGTTCTGAATGCATGCTGCACTAGATCAGATGTCCTTCTTTTTTTTTTTTTTTTCCTTGCCAGCCCCATTCTGCTTTTTCTAGCATGAATTTAGCTTCCTCTGTGGCTTGACTGTACTTGGACCTCTTAAATGTGGGTGTTAGCAGCTGGAACCTTCTCGTTAAAGCCCTTTTTTTAAGAACATTAGAAGTAGTTAGGTATGCTTTTTTTTTTTTTTCTTATGTGATATTTAGTTGTTTAAATATTTTGAAAGCTCTATCTTGAAATAGAGCTATCCTTAAGCTAATTCTCTCTCTGTTCTATATCTCGGTTTCTCAATGTGTGTTCTGTTCTGTTGGTCTTAAGGTAAAGTTCAAAACCAATTCTACAACAGCAACTTGCACATCAATTTAGTTTTTCAAGGTCCACATTTGAAGAATGATGGACAAGCAGGAAATGTTGGTCTTATAACAATATGACTAGGACGCAAAGGGATACATTACTGATACACAGGCTAAAAATCCATCCATTATCTTCTTTGTTCATAAGTCAGGTTACGAGGCAGCAGTTTGAACAGGGATGCCCAGACATCTCTTTCCACAGTCACCTCTTCCATCTCTTCTGGAAGGATTCCAAGGCATTCCCAGGCCAATCAAAATAGTCTCTCCAGCATGTCCTGGGTCTTCTCCAGGGTCTCCTCCCAGACAGACATGCCTGATGCACCTCCCTAGGGAGGCACCCAGGGAGCATCCTTACCAGATGCCCAAACCACCTCAACAGGCTCCTCTCAATGTGGAGGAGTGGTGGTTCTACTCTGAGTCTCTCCCAGATATCACCCTATCTCAAAGGGAGAGTCCAACTCCCTCAGCTCCTTCTTTACCACAACAGACTGGCACAGAGTCCACAATACTGCAGACTCTGCACCAGTCAACAGGCATGTCAATTTCACACTCCATTCTTCCCTCACTTGTGAACAAAACCTCAGTACTTTAACTCCTTCACTTAAGGCAGAACCTCAATCCAAAGAGAGAGATCCACCCTTTTACGATTGAGGACAATGGCCTCAAATTTGGAGGTGCAGGTACAATAAGATGCAATGTTGTGCCATTTATTTCTTACAGCCACTTAAACCAGTGCACCATGGAGATGCAATTCACATACATCAAAGTGACACAGGTATATAAGTAAATCGATTGGATGAAATATAGAGCACAGCAAGCATCCCTTAGTCAGGGTTATATATAAAAACAGCATTTTTCCATTTATCGGCTTAAAATGACAGGATTCAGTGTTTCAATACCATAGAATGTTTGATACATTTTATACCAAAAGTGCATTTAATCTTCAAATATAACAATTTATAACAAGAAGATGAATATGCCACTGGCTCTTATGGTCTTAAGCTAAAAGTTATTTACCTCTGACATAGCGAAGATGTTCTTAGATTTGATGAATGCCTCTGTACCTATCTAATAGGACTTGGAGTTCTCTTTTTCTCTCCCATTTCTGCTTGCTGCATTTGTGGTGGGGGAAATAAAAGATTTAATGCCATGACAACTGTAGTCTGATTCACAAGAATTTAATTCATTCACACACTCTAGTTGCTTTCTAATTCCTTTGAAGTTACCAAATAAGATGTTTTTGTGAACTTGGTATTTATACAAAGTTTTAATATAAATGCAACTGGTCTGAATCAATGTGAAGTTTTTATCCATCAAGATATTTGTATTGAATGAGGGCCACTGTAGTACCTTGGAGTATGACTAGTGTTTGGTTTGTAAGATTAATCACATCCTGATTATATCTGTTTTTCTTTGTCTAATATTCCTTTAAAAATGCATAGGTATTTGAGGAAAAATGTGTACTGTAGTTATAAAATGAGGTTTTTGGAAAAACTTGAGTCCATATTTTGACTTTTTGTGGCTATTTTCACCGACAGTGTCTTTGAGCGTGCATACAGTATCTCAGCCCTGTGTTTGAGTGTGCATATGCACTTACTTAAAAGTTTGAGGCTGCCATATCCGACTGAACTGAAGCCTACGTTACACTGCCAAGAGAACGGCACACACACACACACACGCAGTCTTATTTTTCTCACACACCCTACCTTTCCAACTCTGTATCTTTGAACTCTTTCTGTCTCAAACTCTGTTTCTGCACTCACATTCGGAGGCACACATGCTCGCCTCACCCTGCCAAAAGGAAGAGGTGGCTGGTGAATAAACAATGGCACTCCGCCCATAGTGTCACCTGCTTGGGCTTTGATCAGCACCGCTGTTCCTGCTCCCCACAGCAGAGCTTCCCGTCTTTCTTACCTGCCGAATGTTGCCCTACACGCACACTTCCACCTATAACCCAGTGTTTGTGAGCCTACATGCAACCTCCCTTTTTTTTTCCTCTCTTAAGGTCCTCAAGTCTTTACCTGCATCTCTCTCTCACACAACAGCCTTTTGAGTTAGTGGCCCTTTCTGTACAATGTTGCATTCCCTTACATGTGTCTTCATAAACTCTAGGTAACACACACACACACATATACAAACACACCTTTGATTCAGGCACATCCAGCAGCAGCTTGTGGTATGAGTCAAAGAGAAGGTCCTGGTCCTGTGGATGAAATGACAGTAGACGCGTTACATAATGCAACAGTGACCATTGTCTCACAGTGTTTGAGGATCAGAGTGAATATATGAGGCGTGCTGTCCCTTGTACACTACTCAGTATATTCTTTGTCAAACTCACAGTTGATGTAGTCTTTGTGATCCAGTTGCCTGGGCTTTTGTGCATGCATAATAATAACAAGGGGTCCTGCGCGTGTGCACACACACACACGTTTCATAAGGTGTAGTTGTAGCAGCTGCAGTTCGTCTGTAGTCAAGTAGTTATATATGCATTAGTTTCTAAGGGGGTTGAAAGGATGACTTTGCCTGTGGGAAGGAATGGCAGCATTGGATCAAGAACAGGTGTGCTGGATACTCTCTGCTGCCGAGGCAAAGAGCAGTTTCAAACACTTTGTGTATGCAAGAGTGCTCGTGTTCCCTGTTCCATGTCCTTCAAAACATCCAGGATCTTTGTGTTGACCTTGAGCAGAAAATTTGTTTGCTAAAGTTTGTCAACCATCTGCGTTTTTTTCTTCCTTTGTGTTTTTGAATGAGCACAACTGTCGGCAGTCATTTATATTTAAAGATTCATACCAGCTGCATTAGTGAAGCTGGGACTGTTTGCAAATTCTTTATGTTCAGTGTGCTCAGTGTAACACTTATTGGAGCTGGAGCTACAGCAGATGTCAGTAATTTTTTAGGCGTTTATAAGTTTGACTGCAGACATATTTTGTCAATACGAAATGCTGTGATCTTGCAAAATACAAAGCTTTACATTTCAATCTCTAAATAGAGTTGAGTATGAAAACGGTTGCAGTGCAAGCGATCCTGACTGAATTTGGAGCATTCTAAATGTAATTTGTAGCATTTTTGTAAGTCCTTGTATCCTTGTACCTTTTTATCTATATCTATCTTATGGATAGGTGTCTCATACTGTTCATGATGAATGTGGTCCAAGATGTTACATCTCACCTGGACCATAGACTTTATTTTACTAACAGCACGTCTGAAGTGCATGGTCAAATGTTTGTGGTTTATTATTGTACATTCACTGATGAAAAATACTAAATTTCAGCACCCAGACAGAATAGTGGAAATGAAATGAAACTGTATGTGTTGAAAGGTCATGTGACAGTATTACAATGATTGCAATATCACATGAAATGAATTACAACAGTATGGGCACACTATCATAGTAGTCATTTGTGGTAAACCCTCAGGCCTGGATACACAAAAACAATTCATTGTAGAACAGAGCCATACAGATGTATCATCTCTTCCAACAGATTGGCCCACAGCTATTGCAATCCAGCAGATTGGTACTGGGTCTCACACATGTTTTATTGGGTCAAGATATGGTGACCTGGTTGACCACAGGAGGACTTAAACATAATCCATGGACACACTTGACATGTGCCAGGTGTTTTGTTGAAAGACTGTACTAGGCTGCTGTCTGAACATGACGGGTAAGTTCCTGATAGCGCATGATGTTAATGACTTAGTCCTGTGTTATCACGGTCCCCTGAATCACAACTAGAGGTTACCCTATGGCTCCCCACCCTAAGCTCACCACCCTAAGATGCACAGAAATAACACTGGTGTTTCTCTACACAACGTTGAGAGGATTAGTCCTCTTCCTTCTGCACTACCATACCATTTTATTTATAAAGCACTTCAAACAGCGACAGGGCCAACCAAAGTGTTGTACAAACAGAAACAAACCGGCAAAACACACAGCAACATATAACATAACGTAAAATCAAAATATAGAAACAAAATACAAATACGAAACAAAACACTCACATACTGATCATCAATGGAGGTGGCTGTGGCTGAGTGGTTAGAGCAGTCGTCCTCCAATGCAAGAGTTGGGGATTCGATTCCACCAGCAGTCACTTGTCGAAGTGTCCCTGGGCAAGACACTGAACCCCTCATTGTCTCCGATGTGTGTCTCTTCATCAGTGTATGGATGTGATAAAGCTCTGGGTAAATGAGGGCACAGATTGTAGTGTAAAGCGCTTTGAGTGTCTTGATTAGATAGGAACGCGCTGTATAAGTGCAGTCCCTTTACCATCAATGGTAATGGTCATTGGACAGTGAAGTGGTACGAATGTTAATGTGAGTCATCGATTCAGAGTGCAGGAAGAAAGTGGAGTTGTAAAAAGGTCAAAACCTGGATCTATGTGGCGGGTGTAGATGTCATGGGATTCTGTAAAGCTTGACATTATACCAAAATCCTCCTTTGGTGTGATCTGTCATGGAAAACCAGAGCCTTCACAACTTGACTCCAAAATTGGGAAACTGAGACATTTAAGCCGCTTAGATGGTATTGTTTGTTGTTGTAGTTGTTGTTGTTTGTTTCTTTGTTTTTTGGTGGTGTTCTCAGATTTGTGATATGAATAAATACAAACTTATACAAATACATTGTCATGAATGCTCTTTGTGAAATTTTTGTAAAAATGATACTGTCACCGTGGCCTCCGTTGAAACTGTTTCAGGGCATTTTGTTTAAAATTATTGTTTTGCTTTGAACGTCTAGCTTGCATTTGTATGATAGTAAAAGAAAAAAAAAACACTTGTGACTTGTGTCATGTCTTTTATCAGCTTGTATATCACATACACTCATCAGCTGTAACACAATACTGTACAGAGAACAATGATGTTGAGATGAAATTTTGTTTTCTGCTTTGTTCTCCCCATCTGTGCACAGCTCATGTACAGAACATGTCTGCATGTGTGTGCAGCCGACCACGCGTGCATTGTGTTGGCTGATTGATGACTTTTCCGGCTTTGGGCAGTATTTTGATCCGCATATCAGAGGAGGAGGAAATAAGGGAGATAACATTCCAGGAGACTACGAGGGAACGTGGGAAGTCGAACCGCTCAGAGACTCTACCTAATGGTAGACAACAAACAGCAGTTACTCACTAACCCGCAAGTCGAATGTTGTGTTCAACAACCCTTAATGGCTTGGTGAATCTGTTTCCCTGTCTTGAACTCCTGTATTAGAAGAATCCAATACCAATATCCACTTCCGTGTTACAGGATTTACAATGCTCTCCAATTTTTTAAGAACGCAGTTATGATTGCAACTTTTTCTAAACTTCATATTTAAATAGTATGCAGTTTGATAAACAGAATACATTTATGAGTACTGACACACAAAGCAGCGCGAACACACACGCCAGGCATATGGCACATATTTTGAAGTTGTTTCCTATTCTCTTTCTACCGTCGCTAACAGCTGAAAGAGGCTGAGACAGAAAGATAAAGAACAGTGTGTTACCCCTGTGGGCATAACTCATTTGCAGCGTGTCTTCATTAGCGCAGCGATTGTCTTACTCTTTTCTCCAGCACTTGCGAAGACGCCCACGTCAAGCTCACCAACGTGAGCTCCGTATTGGAAAACACGAAGGAAATGTTCAAATAGTTTTTTCAGGAAAGTTCCTCACAGCCGAACTTCACCCCTCACTTGTGAATCAGTTACAGGAAAAACGGTTGAAAAGCATCAGAGCGCTGAGAAGCAAGTCATTTCACACCAATATCTGTGATATCTTTCAGAGGGGCCGTCCTGGTCAACTTGCTAAAGCACATGTTTTTATTCCTGACAGACAGACAGACGAGGCAGCAAAGCAAAAGCAAAAGTTTATTTTCTCAAACACCTCAGGAGGGAGACCTCTCTCCTCCTCCTCATCCTCCCACAGCTTCTTTCTTCTTTACCTTTCCCACAATCCTTTGATAAAAGTGCAGATAAAAGAAAGACTGTGCTCATCTTTCTGGCCGTCCATCTCTCCTTGAGGTTCGCACATCTTTTATTATTTACTATTAGATCAGTAGCAATACATCCACACAAAGCCTTGTTCTACTAAAGCTGCATGTGTGTGTGGGCGCAGTCCGCATATCTTTGCTTATATGTCTGTATACTTTATGCCCCTCGTGTATGTTCATACTGTTCATACTTTTTGCTTGCGTGTGTGTGTCCTTGACTGGAGGCGGTGCAGTGTGAGGTTTGTGCTGGTGTCTGAAGTCGTCCAGCCTCAGTGTCATTAGAGGATCTCTTTAATCCAGACTTTGAGAGAAACTTCTGACAACACGCTGCAAATAGAAGGCCTCGCCGCACATGAAGAGCAGCTCAGCTCCTAACAAAACACCAAGTTTAAAGAGGCCCCTGGCCTTTTTTTTCTTCCCTCCTCCCACTATTCCCTCCTTTCTTTCTTCTTTGTTTTTTTTCCCCCTGCCCTCTGTTGCTTTTACTTCACCCTAGGGAAACATGCTTGCCTTATCTGCGCAGGAGGACCACCCAGGAAAGAATGACTCAGGCATCGCTGCGTCTGTGTGTGTTTGTGTGCACGCGGCATGATAACTGCTCACTCATTTGACTGAGTGCAGCGCTCACATTTTCAGAACTTGTTGTGTTAATATTGATGCGTGCCTATACCTGCACGAATCCCTTCGAGCAGAGTTTGTCAGTGCACGTGTGCCTCGCTGCTCCTTTGAGCCGAAGTTTGGAATGAACGAAAGGCAAAACCGCATTTGTTGATGGAGAGGTGAAAGAGGCCTCAGAGGTACGCCGCTGACCCGATCTCTTCAACCCAACCACGTGTCTCGCTCTCCTTCACCTCCTTTATTTTTCTTAGGATCTCGTTGTTTCTTCTTTTTTTTTTCCACAGTTCTTAACGTTTTGTTCTCTCCTCTTTTTAGATTTTCAGAAAGTTCATTCAATAAAGTGATTTTAGCGAAGACTGAAATAGCTATAACTCAGTCAGCTTTACTGTTGGGATCTGCTTAAAATTCATTCAACCTTTATTTAGGAAGGTTAATCCCATTGAGTCTCGAGGCTATTGATGCGGTCCGTTTTGTTTTGCAGCTCAAAATGTTGTTTGTTTGTTTTTATTTCACATAGTTGTTGCTCAGATGGTAGTGTTTTTGTCTGTCTGTCTGCAAAATATCTCATAAACCACTTGATAAATTTAAAGAAACTTGCAGAAAATAATCAGAATGTGCATCTAAAACTGATTAACATTTGGATTCAGCCCAATTTATGATGACTGCCACAACTAATTAACTCTTGGCTATAACTGTTAAACTATGTCATTCGTTATGAACTAGCCAAGGCTGATCTTTAACAAATATTCTGAGTGCAGATTGCACAAGACTTTAATTTAAAATGTTTCCTTTAAGTATTTTGAGTCCTCTGTTTTATATAATATCTTATGAACCACTGCATGAGCTGTAAAGAAACTTTAGGAAAAAAAATCAGTGGATGCACTTCTACAACTTTCATTCATTCAACCTTTATTTATGCAGTTTAGTTTCATTGAGTCCCAAGGACTCATTTACAAGAGAGACCTTTTTTAGACATATAGCATATAAGATACAGACAACAATAATTCAACAAAAGCAATTGAAATCAAATAAAATAAGTTATAAACACTGTCAAATCAAGATGCCATATAAAACAAGGTAAATATTAAAAACAAATGACCTTAACAAATACTAAAGTGGCTAGATCTGTCTGTTTTAAAGATGTTAAGCTAAAATTTAGCATAGTAGTATTGGAAAGTTATCCTCATCACATTCTGCAGATGCTACTCTGTGTTAAATCTTTGCCATATTTGTTGGAGTCATTCTTGTTGGTCTGTTAGCAAAAAATACAGTATCTCAAGAATGCATGGTTGAATTTTCATAATTCTCTCAAACAATTAATGAATCAGCTTCATGTTCTGCACACGGTGCTCCTCCACGTTACAGTGGAAAGAAGCTGCGTCCTATTATTTAAGAGACACATCATGCTGAGCATAAATATTTGAAGAAAGTTCCGTTCTGTTATTAGTTGCTACAAAAACTAAAAATCTTTTCAGATATTTGCCTAATTTTTTGCTCTGAATTTGTCAGCCGCTGCTGTTTTAGCTGCATTAGTAGGATAGGTGTTCCAAGGAGTTTGATTTTACCTCATGAGCATTGTTGTCAGGTTTTTTTGTTGTTGTTTTTTTAACTAAAAAAAATCCCTATTTGAGTTTGTGACATTTCTGTAACATCATCCAACCGTGCTGTCTGGCTGCAGTAAATAAGTCTAGTCTTTATGACTCACAAAGCTCCTTCTGTTCGTCAGCAGCATCATCCCATTTGATTCTATTAACCAAGTGACAAATGATGAACTCGTGACCTCAGACGGGATTCAAGCACGTCAAATGTGGAACCCACAAGAAAGTGCATGTCACCAATGAAGCCCTCTACTTAACGGTCCTTCCCAGAAGAAGCGGTTCAGAAATGCTGCGTCACAGTTCGGGAACTAGACTTTGGTTTGGGTGGTGGGGGGGTCAGGGTTTCTCATCTTCATCTTGTACAGCAGACGTAATGGTCACATGTAGATAAGCATGCTTCTCCCTGACATTTACACTCCCTTACTCTTACAGTGATTGTTACACGTGTTGAAATAAAAATCTGTACTTTTTTTTGTGTGTTTTTTGTATATTCTAAAACGAGCAGGTCTCTTGAAAATGAGTCCTCATGAATCATTAAGACTACCTGTATAAATAAAGGTTATACAGTATATAGTATATATATATATATGTATATATATATATATATGTATACAGTATATATATACACTATATATATATTTTTTTTTTTTTACTGTAAAACTGGAAAATACTTTCACTGTTAAGCTAAAGGTTCTAAATCAAAGGAAAATATTTCACTTTCAACTCTACTGCAATCTGTCTATGTCAAATTGACAATATATTTTCCACTGTTGTTGACTCTAATTCTTCAGTAAAAGAAAAAAATGTGATCTGTGATGTGGTCTGTGAATGCCAAAGAATTAATATGATTATTATTATTAGGATTATTCTGGAGCCTTCTTAGTCTGAAGTACTAAAACAAACCTAGAATCACGACGGCTGAAGATGGGATCGATGCACCTTCTTCCCTTTTGCTGTCCTGTGTGATTCACTGCTAAACACCTCTGAGCGGGCGACAGAGGTAGTCACAGAGCTGAATGAACATGTTTGTGAATTCAAAGGATGATGTACAAAAATATCTTCAAGCCACCTCTGTTTGTCATGTGTAAATTACCAAAACTGAAAAGGGTCAGTTTCAGCCTCTCTTTTTTTTTTTTCTTACTTAAAAAAAGGTGGTCTTAAAGTCCTTCAGATTCTGAGTGAACACTGGATCTTTTAAATTTTAACTGTTTATAAATCAGTGTGTAGGTGGGGGGGGGGGTTGATTTATGTCAGCTGAGTGGGTTGATCAGGTGGTCATGCCTATCACCTGGACTGTGTTTCCTTCCGCCCAGAAAATCAACAAGCTAACACCTGGTCCACTCACTCAGCTCCAGGGGTGGAGGGGTGGAGATGGGGGGTGGTGATGCTGTGGATATTGATTGTTGCCAGAGCCCCACACACACGTCAAAGGTGTATGTGTGTGCGTGCATAAGTGCAAAGTGCACACATCGCTCTCTCTCTCTCTCTCTCTCTCTCTCTCTCTCTCTCTCTCTCTCTCTCTCTCTCTCTCTGTTTTGCACGCAGACTAATCAGAGATGAAATGTCCACATGTGCACTGAAAACATCTGGTTCTGTGTTGCACTCAGGAACTGTGCCTTGCCATCACTTATAGGCAGAGAAGATCTGAACAGCACACAAAGCTCAGTTATATTTTCTCTCTTACCTAAATGTTGGTTAAAAAAAATAGCAACAAAGTTTATTTTTACTGAAGGAATGTAATCAGTGTCTTGTCTTTTTTTCTCAACCTACATGAAAAACTGCTCATTTGTTCACTGAGGGGAAAAATCTCTTTGTTCTTGCTAAAGCGTTTGTCCTTTAATTACTACCATGGCTCTTATTTTCTTTTTTTTAAGTCTCTTTAACGTATTCTCATCGGTTTCTGCCTACATATTCCAACCTCTCATTCAGCTGAAGTTTCTTCTGCAGACTGCTGAAAAGTCACCGTAGATCAGCGTCTATGGGTTTGTGTCACATGCATGTCAAGGCACAGATTTGTACACAGCTGTTTTTCAGTTCCCATCTCTGCTCTTCCCCAGACTCTGCAGGAGAAGGTGGAGAGTCTGCAGAGGCAGCTGCGCTGTGCAGAGAAGAAGCTGCTCAGCAAAGAGCTGGAGACAGAGGAAACGGTAACAAAGTCATTGTCTTCGCTTGTGAATTATCTTTTCTGTGCGTGTGAAAAAAAAGACGAACCTTCCAATTGCATCGCTCATAACTGCAACTTTTAGCCCTAATCTTTCTCATCGCACCTCTTTTTCATCTTTAATCCTTATCCTTCATATTTTTGTTACACATGCAATCTTGTTTAATTCATGTTACTAATTTAATCCTCCAGGGGGCCACAAAAGGCAAACAAAATGTGTCCCTGCCCTGCCCGGCCCTCATCACACTCCCATCTCACCTTCTCCTGTTCACAGTCAGCGATATGCCCCCTTCCACATTTCCCAAATTCTTTGAGACCTGGCTTCAAGAGCCAGCGCCTAGGGCCAGGAATGCCACCGCTGCTTGTGTTCAAAGGAAAGCCTCTTTGTGCGCACACACACACACACCCTCTCACACTCCCTGTGGCTCTGGAGAATGCCCTGTAATCAGCCTCTGTTTTGACCTTGATGCACACAGAGAAGAAAGCACGAATGACTGAGCTCATGCAGGAGGTCGGCCTTTGTACCAGGGTATGTACACCGAAGGCATTCATTCTCCTTTCCACCCACTGACCCTTGTACACACTTCACACACTCGTCACACACCTCGATGTCCGGCTGTCATAAATCCTGCTGAAGGGTCGATGGTTTTCAAGAGCTACTCATCACTGACCCACACCCAGGAGGGGTGGCTCCAAGTGGTTCCTCTGACGGCTTTAAGCTTCAGTACGTTGTTTGGATGTTGCACATGAACTTTCTTATTCTGAAAGGTGCTGCCTTTTAAAAGGGGTTTCTAAAACATCCATCCATCATCTTTACCCGCTTCTTCTGTTCTGGGTTGTGGGGTCACTGGTGCCCATATCCAACAGTCACTGTGTGAGAGGTGGGGGGACACGTGGACAGGTCACAAGTCCATCACAGGGACACATAGAGACAAATGAGATAAACACCCATTCACACTCTCACTCACACCTAGGAAAAATTTAGAGTTACCAATCAGCCTAACATGCATGTTTTTGTTTGGTGGGAGGAAACCAGAGTACATGGAGAAAACCCACACTTGCACAGAGAACATGCAAACTCCAACCAGAAAGGCCCAGGCAGGGATTTGATCACATGACCTTATCGCTGAGAGTCAACAGCTCTACCAACTGAGCCGCCATTTAACAGAACAATGATTTAAAAACAGCCTCCTGACAGAAATAAAGCATAAAGTCATAGCTCAGAGGTCCTGACGCATGCTCAGTAATCCAGGTAGATAAATCTAACAAGACTGATGAGCTAAAGACTTGTCTTTACGTTTTCTTGCTACAAATAAAGTCCAGTTGTTTCTTTATTGAACCTTTTTTGATTTTATCATGTCCTGGATGACTGAGAATCTTCACCAGCACTAGCTTCATTGGTTTATGTGAGACTAACCATAGGTGTTTTTTAAAAAAAAAGAGAATCGCTCCTCTAAAGACTGATGTCTCAAGAGCGTTAAGAAGTGAGTCACTTTATCTTTGTTGTAATTTTACCCAAACATCTCACCAACACGTCACAAGGATCTCTTCAAAACAATGTGTCACCTTGTACATTTATGTGTTTAAAAGGACTCCTTTGAGATGTAAGGCTGGGAAGTTTTTACCTTAAAGGGTAGCCAGTCTTAAAGTCGCTTTTTAAATTATACAGTCTGAAGGCATGCTACTTTGTACTTTAAAACATACAAGTAGTTACAAAATAGAGTAAATATGGCCTGTCAAAACTTTAAAGAACTTTGTGTAGCTTAAAATACTGAATATCCACACTCTTTGATCCTGCTTTAAAAAAAATATGGTGGCAGTAATTCTTAGACAAATCTGGTATCTTTGTAATTTCTCTGCTAAAGCTGGGCTCGAGATAAATTTTACATTTGCCTTTTAGACACTATCTTAGTACAGTAAATCCAAATCTGATTTTATGTCTCTTGTCTGGAAAATATTTGAAGGACAATCGCATCAGTCCTGAACAAAGAAGCTGGATCAGTCAGTAGATTCTATACGCCATGACCTCCTGTAATAAACAATCTTTATGAGCAGTTATTTAAAACAAAGCTGTGTTAACAACTGGAAGCCAAATCCTCATTGGACTTTTTAATAATAATTATTATTATTTACTGTTTAATCAGAAGAAGTTATAAGTTAGCAACAATAGCAGGTAAATGTAGTCTTAATGCTTGCACAATCAGTTTTTATTTTGATTTAAAGCATGATTTGTCTAAATAGTTCATAGTGAACATGTTTAGTTTATTGAAATACAGAATATGAAACTGAAACTTTTAAGATAATCTTGATGCATTCATGATACAAGTTTGGAAATTGAAAACAATGAAAAGCAAAGGGTTTGGGGTTACTGTATTTGCAGAAGTTAAACACCTGTGGGATATGGCCATAAGAATGCACAGCAGCAGTTATATTTGTTGGCTTATAGTTTAACAGAAAAAAAAGGACATTAAGTTTAAAAATACTCACTCTCGATCTATGACTAGACAGGTGACTGCCTCTGCTGCGATGACGCTGGCTGTCCTGATGTCCTCCCTGGAGAAAATGAAGACAAAAGAGCAAAATCAGTCAGCTGAACCGAGTCCAAACGACACATCGCATCAAGACTATTAATAATTCACATTATTAGTTATTTTAAATGCTTCATTAAAGCTGTGACGATGGACACAGTTAAAGCCTTCTTGTCTAATTCAGCGCCTGTCACTCTAAGTTGAACTGGCACCCGATGAAAGCGATATTTTTCAACGGTCAACAAACATCCCTGAATGACTGGCATTACTCTTTATCGTATTTGACATCAAGTTCATCTTCCTCTGATGAAGTCCCCTCTTCAGAAGAGTCGCCCCAGTCACATGAATCTTCAGAGTCCGTAGCTCCAGAATCCATTTTTTCACTGTGAAAAATGATCAGCGCATGGCGTCCCACAGGGCTCAGTTTGAACTTTAATGCAGAAGAGCAGCCCTTGAGCAACAGACTCAGCTGAAGTGTTTCTGTATAAATCTCCAGTCCAACTGTTGGAGTAACGAAGATAATGTAAAAACAGAGGAAACGCTTCAAGGAATGTCCCATAAGCAGATTATACTATGAACCATCTTAAAAAAAGAAAAAGTAAAATCCAGTTCATTAGTTAGATTTCATATCCCACAAAAAACAGCTAATAAAAAGCCAAACCAGATTGAGTTCTTGATGCAACAGGAGGAAAATCAGATCAAGCGAAGAGCGACCAGATCCTGACAGTCACTGCCTGTGTCTGCTCTGAACTCACAGACATATCACAATCTATTTCAATGAACTGAGGTGACAAGTCCTCCTCATGTCATATCAATTCCCACTGCCTCCCCTCGTCCAAACGCACAAATGAAGTCTCCCTCACTCAACACACACCTCTCCTTCCTTGTTCGCTCACAAACACACACATACCCCCCAGTCTCACGTTTTCTGCTGACCTCCGATGAATAAAGGTCACAGCTGGTGCGAGAAACAAATTTTGAAATGTGAGGAATACCAAAGAGGAGAGAGCAGAGCGGAGGTTGGCAGCCTTTGTCAGGGGCAAAAGATATTTTGGCAGATGAACACTAAAGCCCCCCCAGCTAGCGTGGTGCATACAGTAATAAATTCACCTCTGATAAGCCTCTGTGACCGGCATCCATGCTGCTAGCAGAATACTGTGGAAAACAATGCCTCCCCTGGTCATACACACGCATATTCATGACTTGTTTAAAAGGTAAAATAGCACTGATATTTGTGAATAATTCAAGAATTTAATAACCGTAGCAATGAGTTTGTTAAATGGTAATTATTAATACTAGAGAATTTGCATTTCCTCTGAAAATGCAGTGAGAATGCTTGTTGCTGAAGATCCTGCTGAACAACAGCTGAAATTAGTGAAAAACATGCAGAAATGTAGCTGAAAAGGAAGAACAAGCTAAGGTAGCAGAAGAAAACAGAAGTGGAAATTATCTTTAAAAGCGGGACATTTCCCAAAAACAGCTGAATAGTAGCTAAAGAAATCTAGAAAGAAGCTTATATTTCCAAAAGGGAGTGACATGAGCTTAATTGTGCCCACTAAGGTTGAAAGAGGTCGAGATTAGCACAATAAAGTTGAAATTATCTGCAAAAAGCTGAAATTAGTCAAAACAGCTTAATAGTAGCTAAAACAAGCAGAAATTTGCTTAAATTACTAGAAGGAAGTGAGGAGAGCAGAAATGTGCCCACTAAGGCTGAAAGAAGAAGAAATGTGCACAAAAAGTTGACATTATCTGTACAAAAGCAGGAATTTGCCCAAAACAGCTGAATATTAGCTAAAGAAATCTAGAAATGCTTAAATTTCTAATTGGAAGTGGACTGAACACAAATGTGGCCACTATGGCTGCAAGAGGCAGAAATTAGCACAATTAAGTTGAGAAAAGCGGATGGGGGGGGGGGGGGGGGGGGGG
>JARVGV010000412.1:17328697-17348715 GCA_031762435.1 Hypsolebias longignatus | reverse complement strand
TGAATGAATGAATGAATGAATGAATGAATGAATGAATGAATGAATGAATGAATGAATGAATGAATGAATGAAAATGTAGCTTCCTCAAATGGGTGACCAAAATTTATCTATGCCAAAGCCATGATTGCTGCCCCCACCCCTCCCCGGGGCTCTGCCATTGTACCTGGTAGTAGAAAATATTGCTCCCTCTACTCACCAAGATCTGTTATGTAGCACTGTTTGAGGCATCCATCCATCCATCCATCCATCCATTATCTTTACCCGCATCTTACTTTTTTGGGTCATGGGGGTCACTGGTGCCCATATCCAGCAGTCACTGTGCAAGGGGTGGGGAACACCCTGGACATGTCTCCAGTCCATCACAGGGACACATAGAGACAAATGAGACAAACAATAATTCACTCTCTCACTCACACCTAGAGAAAATTTAGAGTTACCAGTCATGTTTAACATGCATGTTTTTGGTCTGTGGGAGGAAACTGGAGTACCTGGAGAAAATCCACACATGGATGGACAGAACATGTAAGCTCCACCCAGAAAGGTCCCCGGGCGTGAGTCAATCCAGCAATCTGCTCGCTGAGAGATGACAGCTCTACCAACTGAGCCACCATGCCACCCCTACTAATGTTTTTTGCTGAATAACCTTTCCTGTACTGCAAAATGCTATTCCAGCTGTTTATTCTAACCACTTACCTTTACAGCATTGTATAGCCCCATCCCATATTATTTTAACATGTTGAAGCCATGACATTGCAATTTACCCTGTTTTTTTCCTAAAAATGGTACAAGTTCTTAGTTTAAATATTTAATATATGGCCATCTGTGACAAAAATATGGGTTTATGAGATTTGCAAGCCATTGCACTGTCTTTATTTACATTTCACACAACATCCTAATGTTTTGGTAAATTAGGATTGCATGTTGTGGAGCTAAAAGTTCTAACTACAAACCCCCCCACCACCACCATCCCCATGACATCATGTGATCTCATTAAATAACTGACCACAATTAAATGTACTGTATTTGGAAAATTAATAATTGATCATCCAACAGCAGAAGTTAGAACAATGCCAATCAGAAGTCCACACATGAAGAAATGACATTAAATGTCTTATTCATTTACATAGATTTAAAACCTTAAACTAAAAAGAGTTGGACTACTAGAGGGGCACTCATGTTGTTGTGGCTTCAGCTCCTGCATTACATTACATTCCTTTTTCTAGTTTACTGAATATACAGTCTGTGTTACTGAAGCGTTAAAACAAGAGTCAAAAACATGACATGAAAACACACACATCAAAGTATTCACCTTTAGGTGGCTCCCACACAGCAACGTTCCTGCTAGACAAATGTATGGATGGTTAAGTAGGAAGGTAGATTTTCTTTTTGAAATCCACGTTTTTATTTTACTCACTTGGTCGTCTCTTTGTGTTATTCAGGGTCGAAATGGAAAAGGCAGTATTTATGTGTGGGCGTCAGGTAATGGTGGGATGCAGCACGACCACTGCGGCGCAGACGGTTATGTTAACTCCATCTACAACATTGCTGTTGGCGCCATCACTCAGACTGGGAAGTCAACCTTCTTTGGTGAGCCCTGCCCTGGAGTGATGGCTGTCACCCTGACGGGGGCCAGCGTAGGAGGATCTCTACCTTTGGTTCGTCTGTCTCTATCTTTCAATATATAACAGCAGTGTTTGTCATTAGTGACTCTGTGTGTGTGAGTGTGGAGGGGGTGCAGCCTGACACTTTGGCTCCTTTGAACGGCGAGAAGCCTGTTAAAGAGCAGCCACTGGTGTGATATTTATCGAGGCCCACCAAATGACCTAGGTGATTACTGGGCACACACACTCGAAGACATCCAGAAACAAGTGTTAATTGGAGGTAAAGCGCGGTTGTAGTGGCTGAGAATGAGAGAGGAAGAAGCCGAAAGTGTTGCTGGCGGATTTAACACTGAGAAACTATGAGAAAAATGCAGTGCCAACTCCGGGACTGGAGAGAAAAAGAAAGACCAATTTTATCCCTGCGATAACACCCCTGTCTGCTGGGACTGTCGCTTGTTTTGACCTTCATATTATGAGAAAGACAGAGGAGACAGATTTGTTTGTTTTTGTTTCTTTTTTTTTTTTTAGAGTAATTATTAGGAAATTGTTTTCACTTGTTCCATTGAGGAAGCAAAAGCTTCACACTGTCACTGTTTCACCATGAGAACATTGATGCAGTTAAAGCATATAAATCGTACTGGAAAATCCCAGATATGACACATAGAGGAAAGGAAATGGACAATTTTGGCAAGTCAACATGGGAGGTTTGGCCAAACATGGTGCAAAAAGATTTGTTTGTTTGAACCCATATTCTAACAAAGTGGTGATAAACAACTGGACATTAAAGTGGTCCACACAGCAGAGGAAGACCTTGATGCACTTGTGTGTTGGCTCACAAATGATCTCATGAACTACCAGATGGGTTTAGATGAAAACTTGTAGAAAGTACTCAATAGATGAAGCTCGACAATTGATCAACATTTGGATCCTACCTGATTCAAGATGACCGCTACTGTACATCTAATAAAACATGTTTTTTGGCTTCTCCATTCTGCAGGGATTGCCAATGCAAGCTATCTCACAAGAAAGATTTTTGCAATTGTTTTACATCAGATGCTCTTCATGATGCAACGTGGGCTTGAACCTCAGTGTTACAAAACTGCAGTACTCACCACCAAGCTACTACAGCTTTCCACTACAACTAATAGACCATAGCAAATATAAAAAAATACTCATAACTCAGTCAATTAAAAAAATATTTAGTTAAGGTCAAGGTCAAGGTGCTTTTTTGTCATTTACATCTCATGTGGTACATGTGGTGGAACAAAATTGTGTACACAGGGACCCAGTTAGATCCAACAATAAAATGTAAAAGAAAAACAGTAAAAAGATCTAAGATATGAACTAAGAAATACTGTACACTAAAATAAGAATATGCTAAACACTTAGCAGTACAAAAACAATGATATGTCGAATAACAGCAACACGAACATGAGTCTGTGTGAATAGATGAGTATGAATGAATACAGCATCATGAAATAAATCAGATTTGATAATAAAAATTTGGTTTTGAAGTAACGAGGATTCATCCTAACACATACTCATTACTACATACTCAGTACTAACAAATCACACAATTAGTGGTTGCACATAAATACTTTCAAAATTTAATGGTAAATGGACTGTACTTATATAGCACCTTTCTATCTTATCAAGAAACTCAAAGTGCTTTACACTACAATCTGTGTCCTCGTTTACCCGTTCATACAACACGCTGCTAGATCAATACAAAGCTAATTGAACAAATAATTCTAAAGAGACGAATCAGAGCTTTATCACATTCACACACTGATGGGACACACGTCAGAGGCAATGAGCGGTTCAGTGTCTTGCCCAGGGACACTTCGGCATGTGGCTGCTGCTGGATTTGAACCCCCAATCCTTGCATTGGAGGACTACTGCTCTAACCACTCAGCCACAGCTGCCCCAATCAAAATGCCATAACTCTGTCCCTTATCGACCTGCAATGATCTTAGTTTAAATCTTTGGCTTGAATTCCAGTTGGCAGTGTCTGTTCCTTCAAGGAGTCCTAGGCCTTTAATTTATTTTGTATTTATGATTCAGATGGTTTTCTAGTGTTGCAACTATAGGTCCTGGTGATGGGGGTCAGTGAATCAATGTCTTGCTCAGTTTAGGCATGCAGTAAATGTCAAAACTGCTGGCACCATGGAGTTCTGGAAGATCCAACTTTGCTTGTGATCAGTTTTAAGTGGCTTTTGTTTCCAATGATGACAAATGCTTTGGCTCCTCTAGTCTTCTTTCAAGCTTGTTTTTAAATAATGTATTCATTTTGGATGCTGTAAAATCTGACTTGATAATTCAAGTTATTGGCTGCTATTTGGATGAAACTTACATTTTCTTGAAGGGGAGGAAACTTCTTTTGACTGATCCTGGATTAATTTAGTTTCTTTTTCTTCAGGTGACTTTGACCAACACAGGTGATGGCTGTACCACACAATTTCCTGGAACATCCAGTGCCGCTCCGATTGCTGCAGGAATTCTAGCCCTTGCCTTGGAAGTTAAGTGAGTACATGCTTGTTCAGGCACACTGCATTACATATCAGTGAAACCATTACCAAAGTTAATAATCTGGAGCTAAACTAGGTTATGGTTCTCAACCTGAAACGGATTGGATCAAGTATCAGTTTTCTTCATGCTTAATGATAGGATAGAGCAGGATATGTACTGAGAAAACTGGTTAGAACTGCTTTTTATTTAGGACTACAGGTAGTCCCGAGTTACGAACGGGTTCCGGACCTAAGGACCGTTCATAGGTCGATTCTGCCGTAGGTCGGAATCGAACGCACATGGCACCGCAAGTCCGCATTTTCGGCCGTAAATCGAAACCGAAACTAAACGGCAATCGGTAACGTCGTTTTAAACACGTTTTTTTCAATGTAACACAACAACTGCGCACTTAGAACGCCGTTTCAATGTGTTTCCAAGCAGTTAGCTAACAAAATACCCTAAAAAAAAACGAAAAAGAAAACCCCCCGAAAAAAACATAAATACTGCATAAAAAAGGCAACGTAAGGTGCAATGACGTCACTGGGGGCGGCGCCGTAAGTACGGAGTGCCGTAAGTCGATGGCGCCGTAAGTTGGGGACCGCCTGTATTGTTTCCTTCAAGTTACTGGTTTGATCCTTCTTTTTTTGTCAAACCATAAAGACTTGGGTGATCCTCCAATTAGGGATGTCCTGACTGACAAATATTGCCTAACCCCAGTGGGTTCATCATCCTGACTGGAGGGGGCCCAACTGGAGTCATTCAAAATATTTTCACATGTAAAGTGTTATGATCATGTCCTCTGTCCTCCGCCACACTCAGAGCTCTCCATGTCATGATCTGCCTCTCTGTCACTCTGCCATGCCCATGCTTCACCTGCAACTTGACCTGAGCCTGGTTCTGCTAAAGGTTTCTTCCTCATGAGGGCGTTTTTTCTTTCCGCTGTTGCCTTCATGCTTGTTCAAGATGAGAGTTCTGGGATGGAGTTAATTTCAAAGCAGTCTGCTCTTCGGATAAATAATGCTAAATATGAATGTTTCTGTTCAATGCTCTGTGATGACTTCTGTTGTGACTTGGTGTTGTATAAATAAACTGAATTGAATTGATCAGCCCTGATTCACCACACCTCTTCTGATCCAGATTTAAGGACTCCTGTCACCACTCTACTCTGCCAGATAATCTTACCATTCTTGGCTCCTGATACCCAGCCCACCTTGTTTCTTGTTCATGCCGATGTCTCATCTCAACCTCAAGAATTGTTTCTTTGAATTTGACCTCACACCTCATATTGATCAATAACATGCATGTTAGGCTGCCTTCAGGCCCAGGCCTCCCTTGCAAAAGAGATCTGTGATCTCAGTGGGATTTGCCTGGTTAAAGAAAGGTCAAATAAAAAATATCTGTAGCTACCGTAATTTCTGGACTATAAGCCACTACTATTTTCAAAGGCTTTGAACCCAGTGGCTCATACAATATTGCAGCTAATTTAAAGATTTTTTTTTTTATTGACGGGCTAACGAGCTTCATGCCGCCAAAGCATTTAGCCTCATCACACCTGGGCACTCACAGAACTGCCCAATGCACATCTCTCTTGGGGGGTGGGTTCTTGTGACTCAGTGAGACTACCTGTATAAATAAATATTTAAAAAATCTGACCTATGAAATTACTGAACAGATTACAGTAGACTAAGGAAATGTGGAGGGGAGACCATTGAAACAGTGAGAAAGGAGAGAAGGGGGGTGGGGGATGTTACTGTATGTATTTGTCTAAATTACCAGTACGTATTTAATTAAAAAATATATATATTTCTGTGTAAATATCTCATTATAACATGGACATCTGCGGCTTATAGATAAGTGTGGCCTATATATGTACAAAATTATTATTATTTTTTTAAATTTAGTTGGCATTGCATATATTCGCATGCGCTCAATAGTCTGGAAATTACGGTAAATTCTGTGTTTTAGCATGTTTGAATTTATAACTTTAAATACTGATTCTATGTGACTGCAGTTTGTGATCAAGCTTTTGAAAGTAAAACTAATCTCTTACTTTAATGTTGAAATAATTATCACCCAAATGCACTTTCAAGTTGAATCAAAAATTTCTTTGTCAAATTTCTGGTGCTTTAAAAATCTAGAATTGCTTTGAGGTTATTTATATTGTTTGAAAGTGGAGCTGTACATCTGATGAACCTTGTAAGGACAATTGTAAATCCTTTGTGATTAGATGAGACGTACATTATTATGTAGTTTATTTTCTAACACATTTATGTTTTTATCTACAGGGGACCATGGGAGTGAGAGGGCCTCAAGGACC
Organism: Hypsolebias longignatus; assembly: GCA_031762435.1. Lineage (NCBI taxonomy): Eukaryota > Metazoa > Chordata > Actinopteri > Cyprinodontiformes > Rivulidae > Hypsolebias > Hypsolebias longignatus. The sequence goes on along the minus strand of JARVGV010000412.1, from coordinate 17,342,289 downwards.
TCGTGGACCAGCCGGACCAAGAGTAAGTAATAAAACCTTTCTGATGTGATTTTCAGTTTTTTCTCCATATTTTACTAGATAATTAGCTAGATTAAAGAGTGAAATTGCCTCTTTGTGTTAGTACTGAGAGTACAGAATTTGTTATGAAAATTGTAAAGCCCATTTTTTTATATCTGTGCTTTGTGGGTAGACATGGGCCTAAAGCTAATTCATTTTAGCCATGGTCTTTTCTTGGTGATAATTCCACAAATTTTGTTGATAACTTGCAAAACCAAATAGTTAGCCAATATTTTTTTTTCTCAATTTCAGGGTGCAACTGGAATGCTGGGCGCTACTGATCTGGTAAAATATTAAATGCCATGAAAAGGAGGGGCATTTAGTAATTTCCTGTCCCTGCCTGTGTTCGTTTGTGGTGTTTGCCAAATGAATTAGACAGATTTAAATGAAACGCTCAGAAAGTAGCGAGTGAACTCCCATCTGCATCTGCTTTGCTTTTGGAGACAACGTGATTCAAAATGGCTGCCTAAGCTGATCAACCTCAGCAAACAAAAATGACAAGAACACAGTCACCTTTACAGATTTTGAGCTAGGGCTTTTGTGTTTTAATAGGAGTCATCTTAAATATACTCATATGTTATGTATGTTCATATGGGATCTTTGTGGAAAACATTGGAATTAACACGGTCTGTCTGTTAGCAAAATATCTCATGAAACACTGGAGAAATTTTAATAAAACTCCCAGGAAGTAAAAATGAAATGGGCATGTATTGATTACTTTTGAGGTCAATCTGATTTGAGATGGCTGAAACTGCTAATTGACCTCAGAAAACACAAAGATGGTTTAAAGTCTGTCAGTTTTACAGATACTGAATATATAGAGGGGGTTCTGAGGGTCCTCCCCCAGAAATGTTTGAATAAAGTAGATGTGATTGTCTGCATTTTGGTGTATTTTAATGTGGTGTTAAACTTCTGCGTGCTTGTTAAAAAAAAAAAATATATATATATATATTTTTTTTTTTTTTGCGGACCCCCGAGCACCAGCTCACGGACCCTAGTTTGAGAACCACTGCTTTAAGGAATGCATATTGTCTTCCATAGATAGTGCAAATTTAGAAATGTTATTTACAATAAAGGCCTATTGTCCTAGGCCTTCATAATAAATAAAATAAATATATACCGGTATGCAATTATCATCATTGCTTGTGATTTTGCATCTGATGTCAGGAACACTTACAAACTCATTTTGCTATTTAGTGTCCAAACTCTTGTCCGCCTGGTACCTCTGGACACCCTGGCCTTTCTGGTATGAAGGTGAGAAGAAGACACTTTTTTATTTTAATCTAAAAATCATCTATTTGAACATGTTTTCTTGTTCAACCATTGCTTCGTTTCTTCTCTAAACGCTTCAAGGGCCACAAAGGAGTCAAAGGTGAAGCAGGAGAACCGGGGAAGCAGGGACACAAGGTAAATCATTTCAAATTAAAATAAAAAAAAAAGGTCACAAATTCAATCAAATCAAATAAATTAGTATAAAACTACTTTAACCAAGTTTGTTTAACCTATGATGCACAAAAAGCTTCTTCATAGATGTTTCACATGTTCCACATCAGAATGCAGAATTCTCAACACATTAGTGTTTTCCTGCTGTTGTATGAACAGGAACAGAGATCCCACTCTGTGATTTTGTCCTCAATCATTTTGCAAATGCACAAAGTGAAATATTTGAAATGACTTTTAGGCACAACAGTTCTCACCTGGTAATGTGTCCGTGCACTATATAAATGGAAATGAGTCTAGTCCCATCTCTTCTCATCATCTTCCCACCTGAATATGATTTGATGTCGTTCAGCTCATTGTCGCGGTCACAGTTTTCCTGCTTGACTAAAAGTTTCATCTGTGGGGTCTTTTCCCTGCCTTCTGTTTACAACAGGGATGCACAATATTGGATTTTTGGCCGATAACTGATATTTTTTCCGACCTACTAATAGAGACTACATATCTTTTTCTGCTGTGGAATTAAGATATTACATTATTCTGCATGGTCTTTGTCAGTTTGGCCTGCTACCAAATGCAGATGCCATAAAGGGGGCTGAACATTCATTTCAGATTTTTCAGATTTAAAACACAAAAAAACAATTTACAAAACCACATGATAAGAGTAAACAATACATAAAATGAAAGGTTGCAGAAGAAGAAAAAATCTTATCATGTCTGCCCCTTCTTTAAAACAAAATTTAACTCAAACAATCAATTCAAACAACAATCATCTATGAATAGTATAACATAACAAATAGCTAATCACAATTTTCCAAGTATATAGTACATTTGAGATACACTAATTTATATGTATCTTTTCAAAAATTTAGTCTTAATCATTTTCTTGAACATAGGCATTGACTTTACTATTTTAACATCATTTTCCAACCCATTCCATAGACCCGTGAATTAAAGTAGACCGACCCTTCAAACTAGTCCTGTACTGTGACTTTACAAAAATGTCCATTCCCTTAAGATTATAACAACTTTTCCTTTTTAAAAAATATGTTTGAATGTTTACAAACATCTAATATCTTACCTGTTGTAGATGGCTCTTTGAATCAGCTCAGTTTGGAGAAAGAGTTTAATTCTGAGCAGATTGACAAGCTAACGTCTGAGCCAGATTGAGACCAAAAGTGGGTCGCAGACGTCTTGAAAACTACTAAGTGCTACTGCTGTCTGCTTCTGCTATTTTGAGCATGCAAATACTCAATGAATTCTATGGAAATACTAAGTTGATGGTGTTATGGGGTGGGAATCCTTAAGTATCATAATTTGATCCTGGTTCTGAGGGTTGCAATGCAAAACAATTATTGATGCACTTGGATTATTTCAAATTCAAGGTTCTATATTGTCATTCACATCACATGAGGTGGAATAAAATTGTGTATGCAGGGTCCCAGTTACATCCAACAACAGGAATAATATAAATTGTAAACGAAACAGTAAAAAGGATCTAAGATGTAAACTAAGAAATAAGCTAAACTAAGAATGCAATGAAAAAAAATCAATACACCGAACAACAGCAGCATGAAATAATCAGCAGCACATATCAATCAAAATGGCATTACAGTGGGGGGTTTTTCCACAGTGATTATCCTTAGGGATCCGTTAAACACTGATCAAAAAATGTCCAATGAAAAGTGCACAGGGATCCGTCAGAGGAAGTCACAGGCGGCTACCCAACGATAGCACAGATGCTAATTTAACAATGAAAAAGCCAACGTGGTTAGCATCACTGAAAATGACACAGATCAAATGTTTCTGTCAATAAAATCACGTTGTGATAACTTCACCCAGCAGCTGCTCACGTGGCTGACCGAAAATGAAAGCACACATGAACAAAATCAAGTTTTGACTTTTCAAAATGGATTCAGAATCCACATCCACAATCTATTGATAGATCTCATCTCCGGTGATGTAAAGGTGAACTGCTTTGAGATTCTGGAGCTCTGACTAAAGAGGACAGCAGTAATCCACTCAGACTAGCCGGTAGCTCGTCAGCCCGGTCTGAATTTAACACAGTTTCTACATGCTGAGGTCATTCAGCAGGTAAGATATTAATTGTTCCAAGCTTTTCCAGTGAACCTCTTTTCAAAAGATCTGAACTCCCAATTCAAGAAGACGATGCTCACCAACATGTGCAAACTGTACAAACTCAATAGTGACGCAGTTCAGGAGCTAAAATGGCTTCTCTGATGTTGGACAATAAGAGCAGCACTTTGTTAGAAGCTTGACAGTTGTTTCCTTGGCTTATTAACCAGACTTCTGTTTCGCTCATTGACACCAAACAGGATTCAGACATAACCTCTCCTTTAATCTGTGTTATTGCTCTGACATAGTTTCACTCTAATTGATTGTCTACCACCAGAATTGCCTCCATAATTGTGCTCGTGTAAATACAAAGCGCGGATGTCACTTGCACAGAGCCGACAGGGCCCCATTAAGGATCAAAGCCGTTGCTTCCTCTCGGTTATCTCCACATCAGACAGTGGACTGTTGTGTGACACCAGTAAAGGGCGGTCAGGGAGCTCCAGAAAGGTTTCATCCAAGCGCCGCTCACAGCTGCTCACTTACAGGCAGCTGAAATTTAAATGTTTTTTTACATGCTTGCTTCAGCTGGATGCTGGTGTTGCATTTTTATCGTTATTTGAGGACACAAATTTAGATTTGGGGGCATTCTACGCTCTTACAAGATTTGCACTTGTGACGAGCGCTTCTCTCCCCTGACAGCCTTCCTGGGCTTGACTGTACATCAGCTTGTGATTGACAAAGTCATCGTTTGCTTGAGCACGCCGGATCTTTTTATAGAGCCGTGTTCTGAGTCAGACCCAAGCTGCAGCACTCGGCTTGCATAAATAAACCTGTTTATCACCAACACTTCACACACACACACACACACACCATGGTGCTGCAATGCAATTCTTGTGCTCTGTTTGTTCTAACTCTGTTTCCATCTTTATCCAAGCTTGTTTCATTTATTTATTTATAATATATACATGATATTTATGGAAGATGGGCTTTTTTGTTCCTTGTCCCCCACGAGTCTTGTCACTCAAACGTAACAGGGGCTGTGAAAAGAACGTTGGATGTGAGAACAAGTGGGTTAGAGGCTACTGAAGAAGGCACAGCAGGTCATGCTTTGTGATCTGATGGTGTGGGCTGAACAGAAGGACATGAGCGTTCAAGACCACGTAGGAGTTAGTCTGTATCTCTGCCCTGTGGGCCTCCAGGGTGTATTTTGCTCTTTTCATTTGTCCTTTTCTCATTCAATTGTGAAGTCACACAAATGTGACTTCCACAATAATGAGGCTGAGAGTGCATGTGGTCTGCTTGTAGCCGTTCGACCCTTTGCAGCTCATAGTTAACCTTGGCCTCCCAGCCTGTATGATCACACACACCTCCAGCAGCTCTTAGCATGCCTCACACACACTGCTGACTCCCACCGCACCGTGCTGGTGTTTTCATTGTTTTAATTTCATATCGGATACAAGTTTCGGACTATTTGAAACACATTTTTATCACTGGAATCCTATGTAAACTAGAGAAAATGCATTTCCTGTGAAAATGCCATGTGAACGCTTATTACAGACAAACTTGCCAAAAAAACAGCTAAAATGACAGAACAAGCCTAAACTAGCAGAAGAAAGCAGAAAGTACATTTGCTAAATTAGTTTTAAATAAGCAGAAATTAGCTTTAAAAAAGGCTAAAATTAGAGTTAAAAAAAGTAGCCAAAAAGGCAGAAAGAAGCTAAACCTATAAGAAGGTAGTAGAGCTTAAATAAGCTGAAAAAAATGTGAATTTAGCTGAAAAAATGTTTATCTTATCTTCGGTCCTTTGTTTATATCTTAGATCTTATTACTGTTTCTTTTTACAATTTATATTTTTGCTGTTGTTGGATGGGACACTACACAATTTTATACCACATGTGATGCAAATGACAATAAAGAACATTGACCTTTAAAAGCTAAAATTTGCATAAAAACCACTAAATAGTAGCTGATATAGGAGAAAAACCTGAAATGAACTTAAGCTGAAATTCACAGAAATATGTTAATTAGGCTGAAAGTAGCAGGAAGTGCCATGAAAAACTTGAATTTATCTGAAAACAGCTGAAATTGGCAAAAAAAACAACTTTTTTTAAAGATGGCTGAAAACGTAGAAGAAGCTTAAAATAACAGAATAAAACAGAAAGAGCACATGTTTGCTCAGTTAGGCTGAAAGAAGCAGAAATTAGCACAAAAAAATTGAAATGTTCTGAAAAGGCTGAAATTAGCACAAAAAAACAGCTGAAAAAAGCTAAAAATTACAGAAAGAAGCTAAATTTACAAGGAAGTGGAGAGAGGTATTTTTTGCTGAATTAGGCTGAAAAACGTTTGAGTGCAAATATGTGGAATTAGCTGAAAAAAATTAATTTGAGTAAAACAGCTATATAGTAGCTGAAATAATAGAACAAGCTCAAGCTTGCAGAAATAAGCTGAAAGGAGCACAACAAACTGAAATTAGCAGAAAAAAGTTAGAAGAAGCACAAAAATGTTGTAGTTAGCCAAAAGAATCTGAAAAGAGCTCAAAACAGCTGAAATTACAAAGTAGCTGAAAATAGCTGAAAAAACTTTAAATTTGTACAAAGAAGCTGAATCGGAACAAAATGTGAAAGGAGCAGTAAAAGGATGTAAAATAAGCTCAATTCATTTTCTATTAGGGAAAAAAAATGGCAGAAAAGGATAAATATTTCAAAAAGCTAAAGTTGCACCAAAATCAAAAGCCATGGGATTGTCCTGAAAGAGATGAACGTTTTGAAATGATTTGTTGAAATAGCACAAATATTGTGGAACAAGAAAGATGCCAAAAAAACATGCAGAAGAAAAATGGATCACAATATGCTTCATAAACATTCACACAATTAAAGCCATTTATAATAAGAGAAATAGTTTATTCCTGTGTGAATTAAATTCTGTTAGTTATCCACTTTAGAAATAAAAATGGAAATGTTTCCCATGTTGAGAATCGTTTTGTTGAACTGTTTGCTCAGTCTGAGTGACAAATCATGTTTTTATACTTCATTTTTTTTCTCAATTTTTGTTGCATGTGTCAATTTTAGCTGGTTTCAACTTTTAAATGAGCTTTTATTAAAAAAAAAAAAATCTGCATACAGCTACTTAATTAAAGAAAGGTGAAGTATTTGGCAAACTGCTCGCTGTTTTTGTTGGCAGGTTTTTGGAAACAGGGCAGAACTGATCTCTTCCTGGATGTTTTTCCTCGTTGTCTTACTTCCTGATCCAGTTTATGATTGTACAGTCACATCATTTAGTTAAAAAATGTCTGTATAAACATGACCTTTGTGTCGTCACGGACTTTCCTTAGTTGTGATCTGTGGCTGAAGCTCCGGGTATCTGTAATATTCAGTTGTGGCAGTAGACGTTCTTTTGATTTGAACATCTGATTATGTTCCAGGTTTAAGCTTTAAAGTTTCCCAGTCATCCTTCCTCAGAGCTTGTCTCTGTTTCCATGGTGCTCCCCCCACTATATCACACCCCTTTAATGGGGTAACAGGAAGCAAGTAAAGCGATGTGGCCTGTGAAGTGTCTGTGTGGCGCTTTAGTGCGAGCAGCAGAGGAAATAAAAATCATTACTGTCAGTGTGGAGTGAGCTTCATGGCCCAAACGGGATTAGACGGTGCATCCGACATTGTTTCTATACATTGGTAGACTTAAAAGTCAAGCGCAAAATGGGATTAAAACGAGGGGAAAACCAATAAATAACCTCCAACACCCCCCCTCCCTTTCTTCTTTCACCGCTTTTTATTTCTTCTCTGCCTCACTTCCCAACCAATTTCTTCCTTATTTCATGTCTCATTCATCGCCTCTTCTCTTTCACCTGTCTCACTTCCAATTCCGCTCTATTTGACTCATCTATCCTTCCATTCTTCCATCGCTCGCTCGCTCATCCCCTCCATTATCAGAATTCACAGGTAGGCTCCCACTTGCTTCCACCATTTTTTGTTTAGCAAAGAAGAAGAAAGGAAACATCCTTCTGGGCCCAAGTGATGCTTGAAATCCAAACTTCCCCTCAAACTGAACCCGTTAAAAAACAACCCCCCCCCCCACCCCCCCACCAGTAGCTCTCTTTTTCACCCCCTTCTTCTTCTTCCCTCTTCAAAACAACTCTATAACAGACTTGTGAATTGTTGCCCTTCCTTAACTTTTAAGGATATTATGCACCATGTCCAACTTCAAAGACGGTCTTAACTCCACACTTTAATTGTATCTTCCGCAGCTCGCTGCGTGCCATTTGATTCTGCTGACAACAGCACTTCTCCCTCTGTTCTCCTTCATCCTTCTCCTCCCATACTCCTCGTAATGTCCTGCCTTACGTTGACCCCGTGGACCATCACCACCGCCGCTGCAGCCCCTCTCATCTGCTTCTTGCTCTCCATTGTCCCCCATGTTGTCACTTACTTTGAAGAGGTAGCCTCCATTTCCTCCCTCTCAACAGTCGATTGTCGCCTGAGGTGTGTACACACCAAACAAACTTGAAACAGTAACCCCCCCTGTCCTATGCGCTGACTGACTCCTACTCTCTTTATCTTCCTCTAACTTCCTCCTTATGGCCCTGGTTGATAATTGCCATAAGCTTCCCTCTTGGTTTCATTTTCCATTGTCCTCCCCCAAATTCTTGGCTCTGGCTCCAGATAAAGGGATGAGTACTTCAAAGGGTTTTGCAAAGAGTTTAACCCCAAGCCGAGAGGAACGGCACACAATACTGTAATTGAGAGCAGTTACTGATCACAAGGCTGCAGCACAGAGAGGACACCGGTAGACACGCGCAACGTGCGAGTGTCCAAGGCTGCGACCGAGGTGGCCAGTAGCACTTACAGTCACTCAAGGCTTTTCAAGAGACCCGGGTCGGGGGTTAAAAGGCCTTTTCAGTCCTCTAAAGTTGTCATTGTGAAGAGCCTTTTATTCAAATATAGTAGAGATGCACTGATACTGCAAATTTTTTTTTTACACCAAATGCAAGTACTTTGTACTTCCATCTGAATACTGGCAAATAACGGATACTAATAAATGCCGTTACACTTTTTTGCAATTTGTAGAACCTCTAAATACAAATATATTCCATTCTGACAAGTATGTTGAAATTTGGATTTGTACACGTTCATCCCGTTAAAAATAACAGAAATCAATATAACTGGTTCCAGTTCCACCACACCACCAAGAAGTTTTTTTAGCCCAGTAGAGGCACCATTCCTCCCCGTGAGCTTTGTTAAAAGCTGTACTAAAAATTATTTTAAAAACGCCAAGTCAGTGCACAGAGTTTCTACCAGTCACCTCGTTCAGCTCGCAGCAGCGCATGAGGAGAGACGGCAGAAAGTCACTGTTTCGCAGCATTAGCCTAGCGTTAGCATTAGCAACTTCTTCGAAGGCCATGTCAGAAATAAGCTTCTCATTAAGCAGCTTTTCAGGCTCGTCCATGGTGGAAGACTCTGATAAGCACAGTCACTTTTTGCCACATCCTCTTTCTCCATTTCATTCCTTCTCAGAACGGTGTAGATTGATTGTGATGGCGTACGCCCGAGTATACTGGAGGCTACTGGACAGTTCATCCACCTTAATTTTCTTGGTTCCTAACTCCTACAACGCCCTCAAGCTTTTATAACGGTGTTTTTCACCTTGATGATGGCAATGATGGATGCCTTCCTCCTCTTGCAGGGACAGAGGTGAAAATGTTGGGAAGCTTGTGCTCAAATATTCCCCTTCTGCTCACTTTAAACACCTCCAGTTGGCTTCTTCTTTTTCTGGTGGTGTTTGTTGGTGATTAGCGAACAACCAGATGATCTGGAACGTGGATCAAGACATCAAACTCAGTTAAAGACTTCTGTTGCATGATCTCTTCTACCGTACTGCTCAACTGAGACATGAACAGAAGACTACTGTCACTACCATGAAGTGTTATTGGCATTGTGGTTTTGAAAACACTTTTATACAAGTAACGCACACAGTTTCAAATGGATGTCTGATAATGGTATTTGTCTTGGTACTGGTATTGGTATCCCTGCATCCTTAATCATTAGGTTTAGATATCAACAAATTCCATACTTTGTGTTTATGAAACAAACAAGGATGATTTATGTGTTCCCTTCTGTCTCTACTATGCTTTGAAGTCGGTTTGAGTTTGACCTGTCCCTGTAATAATGTCTCCCATAAAGAGAGACAGTTACATCCCATAACCTCTCCCCTCAAAACCCTCTTTCAAAGGTCTTTTTATGGGGGCAAGAAACCAAGGACACCCCTGGTCTTAGACCTGAGGTCAGCTCCTGAAGGGCAGCAGACCTTTAGGGACCTCCCATGAACGATGGAGGGAGGTCGACGAGGCAGGACACAAGGGCCCGACTGGCCCCAGGTACTGGCAGGGGTCCCTACCATCACCATGGAGATGGTTTCTACCCTGGTGTGTTTACTGTCAGAGGTCAGCCTAAGCCCTGCAACGTTAACAAAGACTGGCATTGTCAGGGGAGCACTCTGAATATTAGCCAGATGACCTGCATACAGAGAACTCGCCTGTGCACATAACTTTTAGGAGATAACAAACCGTGCGCAGACTAGTTCAAGTCTTACTCATCGCTTGCCATTTATTTATTCTTCTTTTCAGAATACCCTCACAGCCATGTCTGACCAACCTTACTAGTTTACCTGTTGCACTATTTGTTGAACAGTTTATCAATTTCTTTAACATATTTTACATGTTTATCACTATCACTATCCTAATGTTTATCTTGGCAATTAATCAATTTTAAACTGAAATTTTAGGGATTTTTTTTTTCGTCACAAAGCAACTGTATCATTCTGTGAAAATTTATATCAGATTTGCAAACATAAAACAGTGTTTGGCTTCAAGAAGCTGGTGAACACAAAGCTAGTTAGCTGAAGATTTATCAGATAATTGACAAAGAATGATGCATCTCCCAACGCCAGAGTCAGGTCTTTACTGGATCCCCCACCCGCTTCTTAAAAAGCATGATTTTCAAGTACCATTAACCACCCACATGGACATGACACAAGGACAACACACAAAATTTGTGGAAAAAAGCTGCCAGAGAAAAGGTTTAATAAATGTAGAAAGCCTGAAACTCTATTGATCAAAAACCACTTTGAAAGACTTCTTGGATGCCAAATATTTAACCAAAGCTACACCTCAAAGCATTTTTTGGTGCCTGTTGCTAACATACGCAAACTTACTGATGTTTCATGTTTTACTAAAGTCAGATACATTTCTCTACAAACTCAAATACCACCAGCCATTTATGTATTTTTTTGCTGGGACAGTGAGTTTGATGTTGGTTATGTTGTTTTCATACCTGCGAACTTGTTGCTTTTTGGCGAAAATGGCAGATTTCAGACACAATATGTAATTTACATGAATCATCTAGATCCAAATAGTTTTTTTGCTGGGGGTGGTGGTTGTGGGGGGTGGAGTTGTCAGAGGCATGGTAGATGGCATAATTTGCCATTTACTGGACTTTTATAGTGCTATTGCGCTATGTTCGTGCCAGAAGTTGTCGACCAGAGGCTTAGCATGTGTGGGAGAAGCAGAGTGCTACGTCTGTAGCATCTTAGCCAGTGCATCTGTGAGCGCCGCTAGCTTAGTGCTACATTAACGTTTGAACAATGTAGCTGTCTGCCACATACACAAAGATTTTGCTCTAAGATTAGATAAGTCCAGCTGATGGTGTTCTAGAAAATACCTTGACGGAGAAATATCCTGTTAGGGAGACAGAACCCAAGTAACACAAGTTTTCTGGGAAGTAAAATAGGTAAAATCAGTGATGGGGAAGGAATAGTGGAAAGAAAAACAATGGGAGGAGGGCGATGGATGTTATTAGGCCTGTCACAATAAAAAAATTTGCTGGGTGATTAATTGTCTCAGAAATTATTGCAATAAACGATAATACTGTTTGAAATTTGACAATAATTAGTCATTACTGTCAAATTTAAGAAGAGATGTTTCTTTATTTGTTTTGCATGCAGTACCTTGTTTGACCACCGGAAGGCAGTATAAGAGTGTTTGAACTGAAGGATGGATAGTGAGGGAGCCAGCAGCATGTCTCTTTAAGAAAAATGGGAGAGAGGCCTGTGACATGGGCTGTCTCTTTTCGGTTCTCAACATGGCAGCCTTTCGATGTGGGTTGAGCTCTTTACACAAAGCTTTAAAAAAAAATCAGTAAACAAGTTCTCAGCTTCTTTTTGCAGAGAAAAACTACTTTTTAGACGAAGGCACGGGTTTCAACCGTGAATTTTGGCACTTTGACAAGACTGTTTTTGGTTTTTTTTTCCAAGGTTGACCTGTTAGCTTAGCTCGTAGCTTAGCTTCTCAGCTTAACTGCTTTTAACAACCCAAAAACGTGATTTTGGATGGTTAAAACAGATTTTTAAAGAGAAAGAGAGGAGTCAGTGAAGAGCACCGGAGTTGACCATTTTGTCATCCAGTGTCTTCAATAGAAAGAGAGAGTCACGAAGAAACGATAAAGCCAGTAAATGAAAATGACATTGATAATTTTCATTTTATCATGAAATTAATTGATTTATTCTTTATTGTGACAGACCTAGATGTTATTCCAAGGATTGTGAAGGAAAGGGGAATAAAAGTTTTGAAGTGTAGCAATTATGGCACCAAGGTAGGAAGGAACCTGTAAACCTACTTTGGTTTTAATAATTACATGCAGGATGACAAAACTGACAAAAGTGTTTGTTGTTATTTTTATGGTGGAACTATTACACTTGGTACAGTGTAATTTTGTGTTGTGAAGGCTGCATGATGCAGGTCATTTTTTGTTATGAGTAGGCATATCACTAGATCAGATAAAAATAAAAAAAACCATGGTTATCAAAAGGCCCCTTCATTGGGTAAAGTTAATATTCTTTAAACATGCAGTTGAGTGTCACCATTGCTTAGCACAATGTTGTGTTACAAACTAAATATAAAATAAAAGTCAAGTGCTCCTCTTAAGTCATTTTTTGTGATAAATTGTGTCACGTTAATTTAATTATTTTAGCCACAGGACTGAGTTTAAAAACAGGATGATGCATAAATGGACTACTTCATCGAGGAATCCGTTTCGAAAATAATTATTGGCTCAAGTGTTTACATCTGTGGGTAAATGTAGATGTTTAACAACCCGTTAAAATACACCAGAACGCAAGAAAAGGCATCTACTTTATTGAAAATTGTCAAAAGAACCCCCCCACTAGGCGCTAGTTTTGTCACCGTTCTCATCCCCTGTGAGTTTGCAGGTACGTGTTTGTTATTCAGAAACAGAAGCTGAAGGTGATAAAGTGGCCTGTCAACAATAAGCCCCCCCCTCCCCCCCCCCCCCACACACACACACACATCATTGCATCCTCTTCAAGATAAATCTCCTCTTTTATTAACTCTGATAGGAAGAGAAGCATCAAAAGGAGAAAGTTTTGCTGCAGCTTTGGACTGATCAAAGTGTTTGTCGTCTTTGTGCTGTACTTTTTGGGTTCCTGTCCACTGAGACTAAAAAGGGCACCTGCTGACTTTCTTCCAAGAACGTAGCAGTTATCTTGAACAAAGGCTCCCCTGTGGCTCTAAAGAGCCCTGTTCAGCAGACACTGGTGACTGCAGCAGGTTCAAACTGAGCTCCTTCATACTGGCTGTCTAATCTGTCCAAGAGCTCTTCATGGTGTCTCCTGTTGCAGATGAGGTACGTTCACAAAGCAGATCTGCTCCGTCAGAGGTGTTGCTTCAATGATACGAAGATGTCCATTGTGTCTGAGGGTGCCCGTGATTGCTGAAGGGAGGTGACCCCACCTCAATGAACAATTATCGACCAATCTCTCTGCATTTTAGCCAAGGTTCTAGAAAAACTGATAAACTCTCAAATCAGAAATTATCTGGACTCATTTAACACCTTACCTCTTCAACAATCTGGTTTCAGGAAACAACACAGCACAACAACTGCTTCACTGAAAGTTCTTAATGACGTTGTTGAAGCATTGGATGCTAAGGATTATTGTGCTGCACTTTTCTTAGA
>JARVGV010000412.1:17308788-17319169 GCA_031762435.1 Hypsolebias longignatus | reverse complement strand
GGGGGGGGGGTGAAGACGTCGTGTAACAGAAGCAGCTTGTTAAAATAAACTTGACTTAACCCTCTTTATTTTTTCTCCAACTGTTTTGCATCAAGAAAAGCCCTGCAGATTGGATTCTGCCCTCCTCTTTTCGTTGCGCTCTTGTTTTTGTTTCCCATCTGATTTGTTTTTTTTTTTTGGTGATGGCTGCCATTCCCATCGTGCATCAGCCCCGAGCACCATCAGACAGTTCCTCTTTCACTCACTTTTCCCCCTCTCTTTTATCCAAACTACAAAGAGATATGAGGAGGGAAAGGAGAAGAGTCATGAAAGTCCCAGTGCAACAACAAACAAAAAAAAGATATTACTTTAAGACGTTTGTGCACACAGACTCATAGTGTCACAGTTCTGTAACTTGAAGGTGCCCAGTGTGTGACAAGGAATAAAACACCTCAACCTTTTTAGTCACCTTTATCTCTTTTCTTTCATTTTTTTTTTCTATCTTCTTATTTCATCTTGTAAGCACACATCTCTGTATCTCAGCTGCTCCGGTTACTTCTTTTAATTCCTCTCCTCCCTGGAGTTCTCTTCCACCCCCTGTTGATTTGTGGCTTTTATTCCTAGATGTAAAGCCACTGCTTCCCATCAATCTACCCTTCCATCTACCATCCTATTCTACCCCACTGAGTGTTTGATATTTGACAAGGAAGACTTTGAAGTAAGCTGACTTTAAAGAGGCCTGCCGATGATGACAGAGGGAACCAGCTGAGGTCTAACCCAGCGTGACTACGCCGGGCCTACCGTCTCTTAAAAAACAAGCCTGTAGCCCCGGGTGCCAGTCAGCGTGCCCCAGCCCTTTACTGCCAGCGATGCAAAAAGATGCATGAATTCAGTCAGGATTTGTGTCTGGAAACTGTTTTAAATCTACACAACTGCTAATGTGCTTCTTTCCTCTGTAAAGCGTACACATCGTCCTCCAGCGGAGATGGTCCCGATGGAGCCATCACAGTTTGCAGCCCAGCTGATCTCTCGTCTGGAGAACCTGAAGAGGGAGCAAGATACCATCATCTCTCTGGAGGAAAGGCTTCAGCAGATTCAGGAGGTTTGTGCGACTTTGGTTCTAATCCGAAGCACACATTGTTATGTTTCTGTTTTAATTTATTAATTTGTTTATGTTTTTGTTTGTTTGTTTATTTGTTTGTTTTATTCAGGAGGAGGAAAGAGAGGACACAGACATCAATGGAAGTGCTCCCCAACTCTCCCCGCATCCTTTAACCCTCCTCTCCGGTTCCTCTGACGAGGATCCGCAGGCCATCTTGGATGAGCACCTTTCTCGGGTTTTGAAGACTCCCGTCTGCCAGTCACCTACAGTGATCCGCCACTCCCCTCGCTCCAGCTCCCCAGAGCACCAGCTGTTCACCTGTGCCGGCTTTGGAGTCCAGACCCAAGGGAGGACCGGACCACCGAGTTCTTCTGTCTCCAGTCCGAACCAGGGGGCATTCGCTCTGGCCTTGGGCCCCAACCGAACCCTCGTAAGCAGGCAGAATACAAAACACATCCACCACCACTACATCCACCATCACGCCAGTCCGAAGCCTAAAGAGCAGATAGAAAGGGAAGCGGCCCTCAGGGTGCACGGTGTGTGCTCCAGCAGCGGGAGGTGCCAGTCCTGCCAGGCGTACCCCCGCAGTCGCAGCCTGGGCAGAGAGATGTGTGGGGCCGTGTCTTTAGAGAACAACGTGGGGTGAGTCCCAACAGTACCTTTATTTATTTGTTTATTTATTTTGTTGTTTGACCATATGAAGTAACACCGTGCTCCTTCTCTTCCTCCCAGTCGGTCCAGTTCTCTGTCGAGGCACGTGTATCGCTCAGGAGCGGAGGATGGGGTCGCAGAGAGGTGTACAGAGGAGTGTGGGAGCTTACAGCTGCCCAGTGACACCACAGACCCCACCCAGAACGTGTTGCAGTGGATCCTGGAGAGTAAACGCCAAGGCCGACACAAGTCCAACAGGTGAGCACTGCTCTCATCGTTTTAGCCTGAAACATCCTCATTTACTACGATTTTCTGTTGTTCATTGATCATTTATTTATCTCTGCCAACAGTACCCAGAACACTAAGAAATCCTTTGGAGGCTCATCGACTCAGACGCACACATGGGGAGGTGGTGGAAGCTGTGGCCACCTACGTAGCCACCAGCCAGCACAGCCATTCATCCAGGACCCAGCTATGCCTCCTCTCCCCCCTCCCAACACCCTGGCACAACTGGAGGAGGCTTGCCGCAGACTGGAGGAAGTCTCCACCAAACCCACCAAGCAAAGGTTCAGAAACTGCCTCATTTTTATAAAACTTTATGACGTATTTTAACACAAACATTGACAGACCTTCAGTGACTCACTCGCTCCCCATCTGTCTTTTTTAAGGCATTCATTGTCTACTGTTCAGCGTGAGAAGTCCCACCAAGTGTCTGTCCAGGGTGGGGGCACCGTCCCTCTGTCTCTTACCAGCCCCAGTCCAGTTGCTTCCCTCATCACAGCCAGTACAAGTCTCCAGTCAGAAGAGTAAGATTGTGTCCAGTTCTTGTGTTTTTAGATCCTGTTGACCCCTCCTGTTGCTACATGAACAAAACGATCACAACTCCATTTACACTTGCTGACAAGAGAACGTGCACGTCATACACAGACTTCAGGAGCTGATTGTGGAGTAGTCCCTATCCTGCCTAAATGATGCTTTATTTTTATAAAAGTCTCTGCATCATTTTTACTGGCCGTCCTTTCTGTGAGCTGGCATTCGACCAGGCCGAGCTTAGCACAGAGACAGCTCCTCTGAAGTCGGCCTACAAAGCCTTGGACGTAGCTGAAGGGGAATTGACAGCACTGCCCCTTCTCTATGCACACACACTTACTGATGGGTCTGGGTCACACACACTCACAGGGAGTTCTTCCTTTAGCTTCAGTCGTTCTTTGTCCGATCAAAGCGGATTCTTTGCTCCTAGATCTTTTATGCTTGTTCCGTAAAGCATTGTGAGCGTGCACGTCGTCTCTTACGCCCTCCCTCTCCCCGTTTGTGTCCTGACAGGTGTAAGAAAAGTTCGGGAACCCACGCTGGCTGCAGCGGGGAGACGGTGGTGACGTATTTCTTCTGCGGTGAGGAGATACCGTACCGGAGGACCATGAAGAGTCACAGTCTCACTCTGAGCCACTTCAAAGAGCAGCTTCGCAAGAAGGGCAACTACAGGTACAGGTTTCACTCGAGTAGCAACGTTGACACGTGCAGTGACGTAAAATCAGAAAAGACCAAACTGGAAAGACAAATTTTAAGCAAGTAAGCTAATCTGCTTCAGAGGATAGCAGCAACACTGCGTCGGTAAAGACTGAAACGCTGTTGCTGTTTGTCTCTGGCTGCTTTTGTATGCCTGCAATAAAAAGGAAAAGAGGAAAGGGGCGGGTGGTGCAGGGGTTAGTGGGAGAGTTTGAACTGCTGTGATTTGGGTCCCATCTGGTATTGATTTCCATGCTAAGGCGCACTTAATACACATGACTTTGAAGCCCCAACCTCTTTCATTTTAACCAACAAAGACTCGCACAAAAGGCCAGTGTGCAAATTCTTCACTGATGCTATCAGGGCCTACTTCCCCCCCTCCACCCACCATCAGCCCCGCTCGTGTGTGTGTGCATTTGCTTGTGTTAAATGTGCACCGTGTTTACACATGTTGCAATCATTTTATGGATATTTCTGAGGCGGATTGTTAAATGCCAGATCCGCTCATTTAGCCTGCTCACAGGGCCCCTGTCTGAGGGCGTGCAGCTTCAGTGTTTGCAGGGAGAATTTTTTTTATTTATTTTCTTTTTACTTTGATTGCTTCTATCTCGTGGGCGTTGAAGGGAAAAGATCAAACATTTATTGTTTATGCCGCTTCAGGGGAAGCGCAGAGAGAGCACGGTGTTAATAATTACAGGTATCAGTCTGGAAGATAAAGCATAACGGACTTGGGAGAAACTTTTTCCTGTCCAGATGTGTGCAGCACTTTTTTTGGGAGGAGATCAACAAATGTGACAAGTACTTCGCTCTGGGCTCTTCACATCTGTCTGATGGAAGGCCCCTCCTCTTTTTTCCGCTTTGGCTCACTATCTTGGTTCCTGTGTCATACCAGCCTTTTTTTTTTTTTTTTGGGAAAGCGAGCTGCTTTAATAGCAGCCAGAGAATGTGTAGAATTGGGTCATTTCAGCATGGCAGCGGTTCAACAGAGAACAGCACTGCTTGGCCCTGCCAGACGATATTGGTGCCAGATGTCAGCGCTAACAGAGGGAGAAGAGGAGAAAGGTGGTGGGATGGAGCAGGGGCCAGATCAAGCCACATGAAACATGTTTTAAGTGGAAATTCTGTCTCAGCAAAAAAGAAATCATAACTCTTTGAACGCTATTTAAACAAAGTAGCGCTGAAGTTTTTTTTTTTTTTTTTTCTAGTGGAATAAACAGTTGTTTGGTTTATACATTTTTTTGTTTTATCTTTTTGTTTAGTTAAACTCTTCCCATCTTTTATTCTTGGCTGTTTTTATTTTTTATTGGCTGCCCCCCTCATGTGCCGCTGTTCCTTTTTGTAAGTTTATTTAACTTTTGTCATCGTAAAAAAATAAAACCTCTCTACCATACCTGTAGCTACAGTACCCCACACATGGAGCAAATTGAGGCATTTTTCCATTACATAGTTAATGAACGGATTCCCAGACCCTGCTAACCGACCCACCCCTGCTGTTTTCTCTTCCTCTAACTGGTGTGGGGTTGGGGGGCGGGGGTTGCATCATTATGCCCCAGTGAAGTTAGATTTTTCTTCTTCGACACACACAAAGTTGCCCGTTAGCTGCCCTTCCTATAGCTCTCAGTGAGAGTCATTACAGGGGTGAGGAAGGTTACTTCTCACCCTCTCCTCCTCACTTTTTCCCTCTCTTTCTGTAATAATTAAGCCGGGGGGTGAGGAGGAAAAGGAAGCTTTGTCTTCTAAAGCGACTTGTGTGCTCTGATTGGCCGCTGCTAGCCAGACAACTAAATTCAGACGTCTGAAAACAGGTTGGATAAACAGATAAACAAGCGTTTGTGTCTTTGTTGCTTGTGGAAAACGACAAGCGTTAACAATCCCCCGTGTCTGTAATGCAGGTACTACTTCAAGAAAGCCAGCGACGAGTTCGAGTGCGGCGCCGTGTTCGAGGAGGTGTCAGACGACAGCTCCTTGTTGCCCACCTACGAGGGCAAGATCCTGGGGAAGGTGGAGAGGATGGAGTGACTCCGCGCTGTCAGGGTTGTGGATTACACTCCTGCGGACGCCTTTGTGGAGTTCCTTCATTTAAGCTAAGACTGTAGGACTGAAGGAAGGAAGCCTGAGGTTCAGCAGATGGACTCGAAGAAACACAGAAGAAAACCGAAAAAAGGATATTTACCGGACTTTGGAGAGAACAGCTGCCTTGAATTGAAGAAAACATGGACTCTGTGCGTGCGTGCATGTGTGTGTTGGACTGAAGTCTTTCCAGCAGAGACTTTAGGTGAATGACCACTCGTCAGGGAAGCAGTGGGCTTGAATCTGGGACTGAGAGCTGACCTGAACCCTGCCTGTGCTGGTGTCTGCTCATGAGCGCCCTCCAGCACATCGTGCACATGCAGACATACATTTACGTTGTTTTGCGTCGTATGGGGTGCACGTATTGCAGTGTAATGATTTATATTACTATTTATTGGAAATCTCCCAAGTAGCTTGGATTAGACAGATTTTGAAATCCTTCCCTTCAGAGTCCTGCAGGAAAAGGAGGGTTTTTATTTTACTGTTTCTCACTGTACCAGTAAAATTCCTCGGATACGACTGATCTCTTCGCTGGATGGCGCTCGGAGAAATGGCCTTCGGACTTAAAAGTTCGATCATATATTTACTACTGCGGCGCTATTTGTGGATGTTTTCCTGTCTGCTCTGAAAGGTTCTCGGTGTTTTAGGGAAAACAAACAAACAAACAAAAAAATGCTATTAAAGTTTAATCCCGCTCTGTGGGATTCTGCCCAGCTAGCCTTGATCAGTTAGTGCCTTTGTTTCCGTGGCGCAGGCATCGCACAAATAACCTACATGTGTAGGAAACTGCTCCGAAGCGGGTCCCCAACAATGTGTTTACACCAGTGTGAATACTTTCCGACAGAAAGCTCTATTATGTGTTCCTTAGTGTGTGTGTGTGTGTGTGTGTGAATCCTGCACTCTGAGCTGCAGATTTAGTTGCTTCTAAACACTATGTCATAGTGTTTTTACTTGAGTACAGTAGCTGTGCCTACATGGATTATTCCCATGTTTTTACCCAGTTTTCAGGGTCTTTTAATCCCTTGGTTCTCACAAGGGGCCTTATGTTAAAAATATATTTTTATGGCTTTCTATTATCATCATGTTTATGTTTTAATGATATTTTTCATGGCTTTTTCGGTTCCATGTGTAAACTGTAAATTATGCGTTCTATAGAGCTCCGTTGAAAAGATGCCTCGGTACTTTAATTATTGTAATTATAAAGAGATGTAGCCTTTATTAAAATGTTCTATTTTTCAAATTAGCAGACTGCTTCCTGTGGTTTTGTGTGTGTGTGTTTGTATCTCACACAACCTGCTGTGCAGAGTGCAACTCGTCGGGCCCTGTGAGAAATTTCCAATAGATTTACATCCATTATCAGCTCTTAATGCGCTCCCTGTTGGAAATTAAAGCATGCAGCAATAATTTGGCCACTAGAGCCTGTGAGTGTTTAACGGTAAGGCAGAGAAGGAGCTAAGTGTGTGTTAATGAGACGTTTGGTAAATACACAGTCCATCAGAAGTACACATGACTCCGCTGCTTGCGTGGTAAAATGTTGGGCTTCCTGTGGTCCGTTATGTAACGTGAGGGAGAACTCTTTGTTTCTCAGACCTGTGTAGGGTCAAAACGAACGAGGGGTGCACAGATTGCAGTTTTCTGGCCAATCGCAGATTTCTAAAAAGTCTAACCTGCCGATTCAGTTTTTTTTTTTATAAGCAACACTGTCAGGTGTTATTAGGTCACAATGCACCTTCAATTTTCCAATACAGTATTATTGAAAAACGTACCCTTAAACAACATCCTAGAAACAATACAAACTTGTTTTAACTGGCCATGAGGTAGTGCTCTGAAATATAAATGAAGTTTAGACAGTTGTTAAAACTACAACAACAAAAAACAGTTTCTCATGTAAGTATCGGCCGATTTCCCAAAGTTAGGGAAATCAGGGCCGATAAATGGATGAACCCCTAAAGAACTGCTGAAATTTAGGCACAGATGTTGAAGCAAAACAAGATGTTTATTAAAACAAAGTTACAGACATGGTCTCAATCTGACGACTGTCTACCGGTACTTTGGTTTGAACTTCGAAGATATTTTATAAATCCATCTCTGATGTGAACGAAAGGCCTAATACTCCTTGAAGGAATGCACATCACCCGCTGCATTTCGCGCACGAGTTTGTGCTATACTCGTGGGAATAAATTTGAGCCCAGTCTCCTGCGACATTGTAAGATGTGCCACATCGGTAAAGTTTGAGTTAGCTGTAACGATGTAGACGTACATCAGTGACAGTGGTTCAAGCAGTCAAACAAGCGCACGCACGAATCAAAACATCGCCTGTGGCAGCAGGCGATAACTAAAGTGGCTCAACAGTTAATCGGCCAAACCACGTTCATTAAAATCCAAGTAGAAATTTATTTTCCTGATATTAATCTGTTTATTTTTAAGCGTTTGGCGACATCATCCTTCCGTTTTTCGACGACCTCTGTCGGGGTCTGCCCTGGCACCACATCAGCTCCCGCCTGATGTTTAGCTGATGCACAGAAAACTTTGATCGCAGAGTTCACCCAGAATCCAAACATGATGTCGTTTAAACGGTTAAACAGCCCCTTGGGGTTCACACACACCTCTCACACACTCTACACTCCTCCTTTCAACCTGCCTCGGTTTCGAGAGTTGCTTATGCTGCCTTTCATATTGAAAGGGCATCACGATATTGTTAAAATACCATTTTGGTGCCTTTCATCAGGAAAGGTCAGTGCATACACTTGAAGGCCATCCTTTGGAGTCTTCAGAAGCTCTTATTCAGCGCGGCGGCGCTGTCAGGAGGCCTTCTGAACCCGCCTGTGTGCACGGAGCTATTTTAGATGAAGGGTCATCTTTTTGAAGACTGCTGCAGGGTTTGGTGAACCGTGGACGGCTTCTTTCATCCACACTGAGCTTTCCATAAGTAGGTGAGTAGATGTATTTGTGGGCTTTAGGTTTTGATGATGGGCTTTAGCGATCACCCGCCATCTTTCATGCTAAGAGTTTTAAACTGAGGTCCTTTTATAAACGGGAAGCAACGGAAAAGAGAACGCTAGGAGCTAAAACGCCCAAACAGGAAGTAGAAGCGGCTTCTCCTGCGTCAGGTTAATGTGCAATCGTGATTTTTTTTTTTTTTTCTTTTTTCTTTCCGAAGTTCGTCGTTATGGTGCAAAACGTGTGACGCCGAGGCAACGCTACGAAACGTGAAACAAGGGGAAAATTTGTTTGAATGTAGATGAAGTCAACGTTCAGTTGCGCGTGTGCTTCACTCGCTGTGTGTCACCACAAACCTCAGGTTCATTTAAACACACGTCAGACGGCTACGAAGGAGGGACACCCCCAATTTGTGCTCCTGAACCCCTTCATTTGGAGCCTGGATCAGCCGTGTGAGTTGTTCCACACGAGGCTTCGACCCAGACAACCACAGGACTGCGGTCGACCGAGGGGCCTCGGCTGGATTCTGGTTGGGCGCCGCCGACGGAGCCGATCCGGACACCGTGTGACCAATCACAGGCCGCCCTCCTCATTTCACCTCAATCTGCTGTGTGCATGTTGAAATAAACCACAACCAGGGTCAGAAGGAGCAGCACACACTTCCATGTAGAGAGGAGCTAACACTAAACGTTAAAGGGATGGTTTGGGAAGTTTAGTTCAGTTTAGATGTGAATAATTAATATCTTACCTGCTGTTGGTAGCTCTTCAACCTGTTTGGAGAAATGGTTTTATTATTTACTGCTGACAAATGGGTGTGTTTATTTGTGACTAACCTAAAACTGCCATGAACCACAGTCAGAATGTAATTTATCTGTAACGTAAAGTCATTCACGTAACATTTATATTTTTTCCACATAACTCCACTTCGGCAGATCTGAATTTAGTATTCCATGTCCGTGAGGTCCTGTTTTCAGCCCATTGTATGTGACCGGAGCATCTAAAGTTGATATGTCTTCCAGTAAAGTGTTTCTTCCTGTCCGTGGTGCTGACAGATGAAAACGTTCTGTTTCCCTCCCTGATCGCACGGCAAGATGCGGAGGACATTGTGTATCTCACAACTGCTTTGGGAAATGGAGACAACGGGAGGTTTGAGGGCCAGAAATATGATCTTCCGCTTGTGTGGAGCGACAGTATCGGACGCTGTGCCGCTTAAAGGGCGCAGAGGATGTGAGGTCTGATAGGTGTCCGGGGCCCGCCGGGGAGTTCAGCGTGCATCCTCCCAGCAGCTGAAGGAAGAGCAGCTTTTGTCAAACCAGGGTGCGTCCATTGTCCTCTTTTATTGTTTACTCTAGACTTAAATTTCACCTTGTGCTTAGCCCCACCAAGCCACAGGAGAAGCATTGTTTCTGAGCCTACTGTCGCCATTACCCCCCCCCCCCCATCCCTCCCTAAACCGTCTTGTCTCCAACAGCTGGGGCGACTGCTCGTCTCGTTGAGACAATTGTTTTACAGTTGTTTTGCTGTTGTCTGTTTATGTTTTTGCAAATTCTGCATGATTTGTGTTATTTTACCCATTCTACTGTTCGGCTCGTTCATGCAATGGGTGCTCTGACTTCTGGTTTATGTCACTCACACACTTTTACAAATATTTAACCTGATATAGAAATACACTGTTATCTCTAATTTTTTTCAACACATTGTTCTCTTTGAAATCAGTTCAACAATTTTGCTACTTACCGGTATGCTAGTTTTAGTTATAGATAGCTTTTTTGCTACTTTGAGCTTGCATTTTACTACTTTTAGTTATTTTGTTGTTATTTTAGTTTTGACTAGCTTTTTGCTACTTTTGCTAAATTTAAATAACTGTTAGCCACAAATTAGCTACTGTTCTGCTACTTTTAGCCTCTGGACAGTATTTTGTTACTTTTAGCTAGCCTTCTACTACTTTAGCTTCTGTTAGCCATTTATTACTTTTAACTACCCCACAGCTACCTTTAGCGTAAAGCTAACTTTTTGCTGCTTTTATGTAGCGTTATTTTTTTTAATTTTTTTAAAAATTTTTAACCTTTATTTATCCAGGTTAGTCTCATTGAGCCACGAGAACTCATTTTCAAGAGAGACCTGTTAGGGAGC
>JARVGV010000412.1:17241255-17254175 GCA_031762435.1 Hypsolebias longignatus | reverse complement strand
ATTTGATATATTTTGCACTGTTTTGCACTACAAGAAAGAAGCCTGATACTTGATTTGTTTATTATTTAAAAACTTTGAACCTAGTAGTGGAATTTTCCTGATTGAGATTATTTTGTGGTTTAGCAGTTTTCAAAATAAAAGATGGCAAAAGCGCATCCTATGCTTTTTATTTTTTTAATTCCTATTGAAAGTTTTATACCAAAAACATACCGTAATATATATCGTTACCGCCACCCATCACAATTCATATCGTGATATGAATTTTATGCCATATCGCACATCCCTAGCGCACATCTACCGCCGATCAACTTTCAGAGTTAACTGATTCAAGATGGCTGCCACAGACGATTGACTGTAGGGAGCACTAAAGTAGCTCTATCTTAGTAGACGCGCTGAACTTAAAATGTGGTGTTTACCAGCACAGCACTGAGCGTCCCTTTTCCAACAAACGAGTTCAGTTCCAGCTGAACCCACTGCTCCACAGCTGGAGTCACGTGAGGCAGCTGGAAACAGAAGCTGTATCTGGTTCCACTGATGGTAGGGTCAGCGGTGAGGCGTGACGCTTCCCTCTTGTTGCAGCGAACAGGAAGTTCCATCGTAGAGAGGAGGAAGTGTGTGCTGACTAGATCGCATGCAGAGATCTGACTTGTTTAAAAAATACTAACTTGGTGGAAGTTGAGTTGAACTAAAAACAGGAAAAAGAAGACGTATGTGTGGATCTAACTTGGATCATAGCACTGTACAAAACTGAATAGATTTTCTGAGTCGTATCGAGCTTGTCTCTGTGTAGTTTGCGTCATCGTTGAGCACTAGAGTTGGACGTCCTGCTGCTCAATAATCTAACAAGGTCGAGTCAGGTCCTCTGGATGGATTCTTCTTCTTTGATGAAATGTTTATCCAAAGGACTTCTTCAGTCTGAGGAGCTGCAACAAACAGTCTTATAAGCAGAACCTTCTCATCAGATGCAGCCCAGTGAGATTCTACCTGAACTAACAAAAAAACAATTTATGGTGAAAATGGACGAGTTCGCTGTGTTTGTTCTGTTCATTTACACGAAAATAGCGACTGTTTTCTCTGACAACGGCGCAATATGAGAACGGGTTCCAGAGTGCAGTGTTTCAAAAACTTCCCGATGTCCTTGTCATGTAAACAAACAAACAAACAAACAAAAAATAGATATTTTGTAAAATTCTGTCAGGGAATCCCTGGCTCATGCAGTATGATGCAAAACATAATGGCCTCCTACAATCCACAGAAGAAGAAACTATCGACAGTGGCGGATACCAGAGTATTGTTTGTGCTTCTGACTCTCTATAAATCTAATTTCCCTGAACTGCTTTCAGTTTGGAAATCCCCTGGACTTTTATTATTGCGGTTTTCTCGTAAGAGAAACATTGGAACGTTGAGAACATTTTTTTAATGCTTGCGCACTTTGTTTCACATTTCAAAGAACATAGCACCTACTAGTGGCGTGGTGAGGGAATTGCACCTTTTTCACGTCTACCGCTGCTAAACAGAGATTGCAACTAGAACGTTTTCGTGTAAATGTGTTAATAGAAATGGGGGGGGGGGGGGAAATCAGTTGTCATTGGATCGTTGTCATGTAAACAGGGCCTAAATCACAACATTTAGCTGAAAACAGACTCCAGCACATTGTCTTTAAATGCTAAAAAAAAATATATTGTTCATGAAGAATTGAACCAACTTGAGATTTTTTAAACCCCAAAGCTAAAAGCGCGTGTCTGACTTTAAACAACAACAACAGGAACAATGTTTAAAATGTGAATAAATAATGAAAATGAAATTAAAAACTGATTTTTTTTTTTTTTTCCCCTCTAAAAGCAGCTGTGGATCAGGAGTCATCTGTTGGCTGGTGCTTCAGTCTCGCTGTTAGGATAAACATGCTGAGAGTAAACCCTGGTTCTGTAGTCATTTTGAAACCAAAGGGAACGGTTTACTGTTTATTGCAAAACACTTCCCTGTTCTTTCTGCTGCTCAACAGGTCGGCCTGCTTTGTTTATTCTCCGTTTAGAAATCCAAATGGACGGTTTGGGGCCTGGACTCTTACAGAACAAAGTTTTGGTGAACTACGTTAAGCTGCGTTAATCGAGAAACAGTTCTCTAAAATCTTCTCCGTCCTGTTTCAGATAAATAACTCTGCTGTTGTTAAATGGAACCCACAAATCTTCCCAAAATCTACTAAATCCAACAGATAAACCAACCTGTCTTCATGTAACACACTTTAGATCAGGAGTGTCCAAACATTTTCATGCGTGGGCCAGAACTATCCAGATGAACGGACTCGTGGGCCACAAAAAATGCCAATTTAACTCTTAAGGTGAACAACATTTTGGAGAAAGGACAAAAGTTCATTAATTTTGATGGAGAAAGAGTTTTAAATTGTAGCAGATCTAAAACATTAAAAGCCTCAAAAATGCTAAGCTTATATTTTTTAATGAAAATTGTTTGATTTATTTGATTTGTTGGGTCTATGTTGGTTGTTTTAAGTTCATTTAAGTCTGTTCTCAGCAACAAAAGTGTAATATGAGTATGTGGCCTTTAAAAAGGGAGTTGATCAGCCTTTTGGACCATGGATGGCCCAAAAGGATGATCAAAGTTCTGAAAAATCATCCATCTGTCAGTTGCTCCAACAGATTCAAAGGTTTGATAAAGTTGATCAACTCGTATGCAGATGATGCCATGTTATATTCATTTAAAACAGTTTCCCTCTTGATCATTTTATCAACCAATATTTATCCAAATTCTACGAATTGTTATCTAAAAGTCTCCTTTCTGGTAGAAATCAGTAAAAGTTTTTGGTGCTTTGTGAAGTAAAAATAAAAAATATATAGCCAAAAGTTTGTATTTTATTTACTACTGCTCATTTTGAGAAGATTGTTTTTCATCTGTTTTGCTGTTAAACCTAAACATTAAAAAAGATTACCAACTAATTTGCAGAGAATCTGCATCGACCTCTTAAGCCTGCTGGACAAAATGATACCATTCTTAAACTGCGGCTGTGGACCGCACAAAATCACTCCAAGTGCCGCAAATGGCCCTCGGGCTGCACTTTGGACACCCGTGCTTTAGATTGTACTGTATACAAATTAAATTGTTTTACTTTACTTACATTTTAAACAGTTTTAAACTAGGTTATAGAGCACTTCATATATTTTATGATAATCCAACAAGTCCCTTAACTGCCAAAGCTGAATCGGTCACACATAACGGTCAGTTTTTGTGATTTATTTTTAATTTTTATGCAGAAGTCTGTCAGAAACATACTCCTCCTTGATTAAAAGCTGTTTTTGTGCACAAAAATGAGCATTTCTTCTGCTGACAGACAGAATAAGAGGATCCACCACCAGAAAGATTGATATATTTATACATAAATAAGCCCACGCTGTTCTATTTTATGGAGCTGTGCCTGTATTCAATCCCATCACTTTCATCAGAAACATTAAGAAAGAAGAAACGGGTGAAATATTTAACTTAATCAATGTTTAAGTGTCCTAATCGTTTGTTGATGTGGGGTCTTCAGGCAGCATTAATATCAGCAGTCTAGTGGGAAATACTCTGGATTTATTCAAACTCATTATAATTAGTCATTTAAAGATCTCCCTCCAATTTACCGTCTGGGTACCGTTTTTGATTTTTGGTACAAATCCAACGTATGATCCTAAAAATACTGCAAACTGCAAACCACATGTTCACCTAACATAAATCACTTTTTTTTTTTTTTTTTAATGAAAGGAAACAATGAAATAACTTTCTCTTTTCTCGTGAGTCTCTCCATCACTCCATCCTTCATGAAATTCCTCTGATTATAAATAATCCCAAAGCCTGCAGCTGTTTGTGTATCGTCAGGAGTCTTTACACAGATTATAAGCCGCTTCATTCAACGGGACGCTCGGATGTATCCAAATCTAAATTCGGTTAATTCAACACGAGGCGTTGATGCCTAACGCGTCTTTGTTAAAGCGGAGCGTTAAACCTACTTCAGGCTTCTTGAGCTAATAAGCCTCTTCTGGTGATGAACATCTAGATGTTTCATGTCAACGTTTAAAGGAAAGATCAGAGCGAGGAGCTCATCTGGCAGGAGGACGTTGACGACGTAATTATTTGGTTTTGTCTTCAGGCAGTCAGCTCAGAAGTACAGTAAAAATGTTCATCTCAAAAATGTATCACCCGCCTCCAAAAGGTGAAGGCAGACAATGTTTTTGCCCGTGTGCTTGCGTGTGTGCTTGTGTGACTGTGTTAGCAAAATATCTTGCGACGTACTGGATGGATTTTAATGAAACCCTCAGAAAGTAATCACCGGATACACATCTGCACCCGAGGCCGTCACATCTCTCTGACATGACCAATATCTGTAAAACTCAGTCTGTTTTACAGATATTGAGCTAACATTTGGTGTGGTAGTAGCTGAGAGTCATTCCCGACACGTACTCTGAGCATGACATCATGCAATGTTGAATGAGATGGTGCATAATTGTCAAGGTTTGCTGATACATGAACTTGAGTCAGATACCTGGTCTTTTCTTGGTTGTAGGTTCCTGCAACCGTGAGCAACATCACTTGACGTTCTGTTGCTCTTTTCCACAGTAGCATCAATAATGACAGAATGATCCAGACGTCTTTCTGCCTTCAACGTTCGCCAGCTGCCAAGAGAAGTCTATGCCAAATGATGTATTTATCAGTTGTTTTAAAGAAAAAAAAGAGAAGATATACAATATTTTACATTTAACTTATCTTGGGGGACCAGATTTGGCCGGCGGCTTCATCAGGTGCACCTGAGATTGAGGTTTTGTTTGTTCAATCTACAAAAATCCAGACTCACAAAACTGCAAATCCTGTATTTGTGTTGATAAAACGCTCCACTCACTCTGAGGAGAGCGCAGTTACACAACGAGGACAACCAAACAAAAAAAAGGCCAGAGGGATAAGTGCAGAACTATGTGAACGCTTTGCTGTTGGCATGGCAACCACCCCACAATGGTGAGGTTTGATGTTTGACGTGGCGATGGGAGATTCAAGAAAACCGGTTTGATCCGGCGCAGAGTGCTCCTCGTCTCTTTGGCTTTTTGTTCCATCGATGTTTTGTTTTCACACCTTTCTTCGTAAGTCAGAGCAGCGATGCTCAGCATCAAACCGCTCGCCGTTGCGTGCTCTGTGCGTGCTCGGTGCTCGTCATACAACCGGGCCCGTGCGCTCAGGTTTGAGGGCGTACATGCCGCTGTTGCACAGACACACTGGTCTAACAGGAAGACTGCACGTCACACATTAAGACTGAGTGTGAGTCTGTCAGGACTGTTTTCTGCAAAAGAATAAAGAAAGAACGTCACAGTCTGGTTTCTGTTTTAGTCGTACACATTTCTTTGAATATTTTGGAGTGTTGTGAACCCAAACAAGCAGTTTGTAACATTCAGGAAGCTTTTTTAAAAATTCTTAGATTATGTTTTTTTTTAATTTTTTTTATTTATTCATTTATTCATTCATTTAAAAGAAACAAAACAAATTCATCAAAAGAAAAAACATTGAATGAAAATGGTGCAGAAAGAAAAAGAAAATCCTTCTATCTGCCCCTTATTTAAAATAATATAAAATAACTACAAACAACAATCTCAGGCTTGAACAATCCCCACAGCGAAAACTAAAAACCATCAGGCATTTTTCACATGGTGTCATACTTTCCTAACTGTTTTAACTTAATCATATTTTTAAACATATAAATTGATTTAGAAATGTTTATGGTGATATTGAGGCAGTTCCACAGTCCTGTTCCCTGAATTACAACTCAGCTCCTTCAGACTAGTTCTAAATGGAGGTTTTACGAATATTTCCATTCTCTTACAGTTATAATGACTCTCTTTTTAACTAATTTTAATTGAATTTTTGGGGGTAATATTTTATGAGCTTTATACATGACTTGTAAAATACTATATTCAACCGAATCATAAAATTTTTAATAGTTTCAACGGATAAAATAATATATTTGTTGGGTGACCATAGCACTTCCTACTAATAATTCTTATAGCTCTTTTTTGTAAAATGAAAATAGGATTAATAATTGTTTGCATGCTTTTCCCCAAACTTCAATACAATAGATTAAATATGGAACAATCATTACATTATACAATATATACAAAGTTTGTCATTCAAAAACTATTTTACTTTATACAGTAATGCAATTGATTTAGCTATTTTTTATTTGTTTATGTAATTTATGAGATTTCCATGTCAGCTTCTCATCAATAACAACACCCCACAATTTTATTTCATTAACTATGAACTTCAATACTGTCAATTTTAAATGGGACTTCGATAATTTTATTTCTATTACTAAATGTCATGTATTATATGATCAAGACATGCTTACCAGAACAATCAGTGATGTATCTGATCATTCTCAATCAGGTCATCTGGACAGTTTGACGACCTGGATTATTGAGTATGAACTTTCTAATCAGTGATGTAAGTAATGAATTATTTTATGGGTGAAAGTGAAATATTAGCATCAAGATTTTAGTAATTTGGTAATACAGTAATAATTTCTAAACTGTAGGAGTTCACTGGCTTCCATCCATCCATCCATTTTTTTTTTTTAACTGCTTCTTCCTTTTTGGGTCACGGGGGTTACTGGTGCCCATATCCAGCCATCACTGTGTGAGAGGTGAGGGACACTCTGGACAGGTCTCTAGTCCATCACAGGGACACATAGAGACAAAGGAGACAAACAACCATTCACTCTCTCTCTCTCACACCTGGGGCCAATTTAGAGAAACCAATCAGCCTAACATGCATGTTTTTTGGTCTGTGGGAGGAAACGGGAGTACCCGGAGAAAAGCACACATGCATGGAGAGAACATGCAAACTCCAACCAGAAAGGCCCCGGGCTGGGATTCAAAACAGGAATCTTGCTGAGAGGCAGCAGCTCTACCAACTGTGCCACCCGAGTTCACTGGCTTATCTAAAAATAATAATAATAAACTTTTATAACATCACTCATTAAAGCCATCATCATACACTACATATCATTGTTCTGTTTTTGTTTTCTCCTGAAGGGATCGTGCAAATCAAACGTTCTCAAACTGGAGTAACTGGACCCCCAGGGGTCCACAAGAAGTAACTTGGGGGTCCTCAAAATAAATTACAGTGGATTATTAGCTACGTCATATCATTCGAAAAAGCAGTTAAACACATGTAGGGACCAGTTCTACAGCAAAACAAACACACCTAACCAAATAAATAAATAAATAAAACAAATAATTTCCCATGGCTATTAAAATGACAGTAAACAAATTTCACATGATGGAATCCCTGGAAACGCTCTCTCCTGTAAGGGGTCCCCAGACCCTAAAAGGTTGAGAATTCCTGGTTTAGTTCTTTTGCAGGAGGATACAGAGGAAACTTTATGAACAAATAATATCTTACCTGTTGTAGATAGGTCTTCAAATTAGCCCAGTTTGGATACTGTTGCTGTATTTAAACAACTCTCAGAACTATATAGATGTTCATGTGAAGAACAATCCTTAATCATGAAGTGGCTGCTGAGATGAACTCTCATTAAAACATTTTTTCTGCTTTTAAAAAGTTTGCTCTTGTTCGGACACATTGATGTTAATTAGCCCAGAACTGATGCATTTTGAGAAGCACAAAGTTGCTGCAAGTCTTCTTGTTGTGTTTGGAAGTTTGACAGTTGAACTAAAGTTTGGTGTAGTAGTAGCTGAAGGTCAGTCACAGCTCACATGATATTACAAAAATGCATTGCATGTAATGTTCAAGGTTTCACTGAAATGTCTGTCATTACTCAACATGACATGATCTTGGTCTAAAACCCTGGCATGAAATGTAATGGGCGATGAGCGTTCCTTCAAGGAATGCTAAGTTTTTAACATTTGTGTGTGTGTGTGTGTTTGTCACTAGGCCTGTTGCGATAAACAATAAATCAATTAATCGCATGATAAATTAAAATTACCGACCTCATTTTCATTTATTGGCTTTTTCATTTATTCATCTCTCTCTTTCTACTGAAGACACTGGATGACAAAAAGCTCAACTTCTTAAATATGACAATAATTACTAATTATTGTCAAATTTCAAACAATATTATTGCAATAATTTCTGAGACGATTAATCGCCCAGCAAAATTTGTTATTGTGACAGGCCTATTTGTCACATCCAGGCCTTTCCGTGCATCATCTGTGGTGTGTGAGTGTAAATACCAGAAAACTCTAGTTTCCATGGATGTGTGTGTTTGTTATTAGAGACGATCGGCTGCTTCATTAGCTTCTCTTTCCTTCTCTGTGCGATGTGTGCTCAGGTCCTATCTCTCCATCTCGTTTATTTTATCTTACCGTCGTCACTTTCCTCTTTTAATACCACAATGACTCTGTGTTTAATTCAGACTCCATTCACTCCACCATGTTCTATTAACATTGACCTGCAGCTGGTGATCTTTCTCCCTGCTGTCCAAATGTGTACATAAGGGCACATTTATATATATAAAAAAAATATGAATGCTGTTTGAGTTCTGGTGGGGCATTAGTAAAAACTGATAAAGTCATTTGTGTCCAGTCGGTAAAAGGCTGCAGCCAGCGACTGCTTTGTTTATTTAGCTCGTCCTGGTTCTGCCTGAAGGAAATAAAATCAGTCCAGCAGCTTGAAATCTCATTACCTGACACTCGCTGTGTTTATACCACGGGAACAATGTTTTACAGAGTTTACCTCACTCACGTTGAATGGCTGCAATAAACCCTGTTTACTGACAACTTGTCCCGACGTACAAAACATATTTTTTTCTCTTTTGCTCCAATCTGTGAAGCCATCAGCTATGTGTAGAGATACAGAGCAGCTGTTGTAGACAGTTTCTATCTGCATGATTTCAACACCAGATGATCTGTGTTTGAACCTGTTTGCTTCACACAGGTTGGTCGTTATATTTATTATCTGCAACGTTTTTATGTCTGTATTCTGATTTTACTTCATTCTGTATGTTGTTTATGTGTTGCCTGTTTTTCTGTTTATACAGCACTTTGGTTGCCTTGTCGCTGTTTTAGGTG
The DNA here is from genome assembly GCA_031762435.1 of Hypsolebias longignatus. Taxonomy (NCBI): domain Eukaryota; kingdom Metazoa; phylum Chordata; class Actinopteri; order Cyprinodontiformes; family Rivulidae; genus Hypsolebias; species Hypsolebias longignatus. The sequence continues at coordinate 17,245,113 of JARVGV010000412.1, read as the reverse complement.
CTCTATAAATAAAATGGTATGGTATGGTAACTACAGCCAAAGATCTTGTCCTCCATTCACAGGCTTCCTGGTTTGTGCCTGTAAATGTACTGTATATACTCCTTCACCGTAAATAATTCACTTTAACTACGAGTATTTGAGTTGAATTCTGTTGTTCTCTCAGTCCGTTCCCTCTGAGGTCCCGTTCTCGCGACATTAACAATGTTTTCCACGACTCCTTTTGTGACCAACAACTTCAGAATAAAAACAACCAACAACACAGCAGCAACGTGGCAATGAAACTACTTTTGTGCTTCCTTCCGGCCCTTTTCTTTTATGTTTTGTCATGTTTTCATTTCAAGCTCATTAGATGTTTTCTCAGTGAACAAAAATAAAATAAAAAACACTATGAACAAGCTCCTTTTCTTTCCATAAGAATTTTGAGGCGCTCTTGAATTCATCCTGAGACGATGCGAGTAGTTTTGACTCCGACCTGGAAGTCACTGATCCGGATGAAGGGTTAAAGCAACATGGAGGAAAGACAGCAAAATTTAAAAAAAAAAATACAAACAGTAGCTAATGTATGTGTCAGGGTTTCCATTTCTTAATAAGCCGTTGGATTTCATTCTTAGAAATTAGCGTGTCAAATTAAAATATCTCGGCTGTGACAGATGGAGCAATTGCACCGAAATGGAACCGATTCTGTGCTCTAACTGCAAACACGTCCTTCTGTCAGCAGGCTAAAGCCAACGATTTGTAATGTTTTACACGCACAAACAACACTTAACAGAAGTGATAAAAAACATTATGCACTGGCAAAAAAAATAAATAGTGGCAAAAGCTGAAACGGACACTGAGAACTGCGTTGCCGTGTGCCACGACAGCTAGACAATTTCGAGGCATTTGTGAGAGTTTGTGTGAATGCATGTAGAGTTGTGCGTGTGTGTGTGTGTGTCCTGGTTTGCTTCAGTAGCAGCCTCTTGGCTTTGTGCCTGATGGGTGTTAGCAGAGGTTGGACCATTGCCTCCTTACTGCTGCGCTCCACTGTCCCACATCCCCTCAACAGCCACCAGCTAAGACAGAGGAACACACACACGTAAACACACACACACACACATATCAGCTCCCAGTCCTATCCTGATTCTGAGTTTCAACCGTCACACGCTGCTGGGGAGCCTGTGGGAGCTCTGGGGGCTTGGCACAAATACATTTTCACATAAGCACTCGTAACTATTGACTTAAAAAAAAAAAAAGCAGACACACAAACTCCAAAAAGACACACGTTCAAGACTGCCAACACTGTCGACTGCTCGCTCCACACCCCTGCTGCGATTAGGCAGCTGTCAAACTTTTTCTATCCTGCACCCCCCACCCCCCCACCCCGAAACCTCATTAGCCTTTATCCAGACTGCTTTTGTCTGCAGATTTGTAGCTCTGTGATTTGAAATTGGAAGTAACCAAAAGGACTCCAGGAGCAGACACCATCGCCCCCTTCTTATAACCATCCTCTGTACACCGTCTCTTTTATTTTGAGGTCATTTACCCCCGGAGTAAAAATGCCATCCACGCTTTTAATTATTTTTACGTGCCGTTTCGCTGGCAGCAAAATAAGAGCTCAGCTGATATCGAAATCAACATCGGAGGTGAAGAAAGTGGGGGAGGTGTTGTTTCGTCACTTCGCAGGATGTCTGTTTCGCTTTAGCATCAGGTAAATAAAGGTTTTTGTTTTGTTCTTCGAGATAAGCAAGCATCAGCTGAACAAAACACCTTTTAATAATGTTCACGGGGCGTTTGTGTCTCAAGAAGCTGAACATTAAGACTGATCAGACAAACAGAGCAGCTCTCAAAGATTTTCTTCAGCTTTTCCTTTTCTCTTGATGCATTTGTAGAAATCTGCCATAAACACTGGACAGGATAATAGATCCTCACACGTACTTCATTGCACAGATGCTTTACTAATTAAACTCACCATGATGAGAAATAAAGCTGCTTCAAGAAGGAATCTAAAGTTAACTAGTTTGATTCAAAATGTCTAATTCTGCTTCATTCGCCTTCTGCTTCACTTACTTTAAATAAAACTAAACATTTCTAGAAACAAATGGACCAATATTCTATTCAATATTCAATATTATATAGTAAAAACTTGAACGAAAGCGAACAAAACCAAGCAAATGTCCTACTAATTTGAATAAATAATTTAAAAGAAACATTTAAAATGTAAACTATCTTGTGCAACTTTACAACCTATTCAGAGTTTATATTGTTTAGGCTGACTAACGCAATAAACGCTACAATATTTGTTCATCTTAAACTTTCCAAAATATGTTTAGTCTGTTTTTGCAGAAGTATTCAGTATAAAAATGTTGCTGTTCTTTGTGAGTTCATTTAATTATATTTTTAAATTGTGTCCTAATCTAGTACTTTCTCTTTAATTAAATGTTTCTCGGAGCTGGGCCCAAATACAATATGTGGAAGCAACGCTGTGGTGAAAGCAAAGGACGTGAAAACCAGAGCGATAAAATGCCAAAGTTTATACAAACAGGAATTCAGACAGTCAGCAGAACGCTGAGGCAGAAGCATAAAAATCAAAGATGCAGCTCTCAGGGTAAATAAAGAAGATGAACAAGAGCATAAAGACGAGGGATTGACAAGGCCAAACACAGTATGAACGCACAGGTGCTGACAAAACACTGGTGAAAACAGCAAAAGACAAGGAGCAGCAGGTAAAAAACAATTTAAACTGCCAGAAACAGATTACTAACATTAAACAAGAGCTGAAACCAGTAAAGTATGAACAAAACACAAAGCTTTAGTTGATTTTGGGTTCTTTTCAGATACTTCCATCCATTTGTTTTAAAAAAATGCTCAGTTTTGCAAACATCCCTAAATAAACCTAACACTGACACATTTTTATATTTCAGCAAAGGAAACGAGGTACAAATGCATAAAATTAACTTGCAGAGACGGAGCTACTGTCTGTCGTTTGTCCAATACAGTTTTCTCTTTAGCGAGTCAGATTCCAGGACATGACTCCTTGGATGGCATTAATCTGGCCTCCAGCTCTAATGTTAAAATTCTTGGTGTTATTTTTTTTATCAGGACATGTCTTTCATCCCCGACATTAAAAACATTACTAGAACTGCCTTCGTCCACCTGCGTAGTATCGCTAAAACTAGAAACATGATGCAGAAAAACTGGTTCATGCATTTATCAGGTCTAGACTGGACCATTGCAAAGGTTTAGCTGGTGTCCAAATACTTCTTTAAAACGTCTTCATTTGATCCAAAATGCTGCTGCCAGAGTCTTAACTGGAGTTAGTGGGAGAGATCATACCTCTCCAGTTTTAGCTTCAATCCATTGGCTCCCTGTCAAATCCAGAATTGACTTCAAAATCTCACATCTAACCTACAAAGTTCTCAACAACCTAGCTCCATCTTGTATTAGAGATCTTATTGTCCCATATTTTCCTAACAGAGCACTTCACTCTCAGACTACAGGCGGTGCAGAGTTTCCAAAAGCAGAATTGGAGGAAGATCTTTCAGTTATCTGGCTCCTCTCTAGTGGAACCAACTTCCAGTTTTTGTCTGTGAGGCTGACACATTGTCCAGTTTTAAGACTTTACTTTTTGATCAATCCTAAAGTTAGGGTTGTCTAGACTACTAAAGGACAAATTGACCTAATTCCTTAATTAAATGGTTAAACTTGAGTAGTTTTCATTTGATACTATTTCTATCTTAACATGTGATTCTCAACCTGCCATTGTGTATCTGTTCCTCCTTCCTGTTCCTCTTTTTTTTTTTTTTTTTTTTTTATTAAATCCATATTCGATGGCCTCCCTTCTCACCTCACAGCCATCCTCATCACACCATAATATATATA
>JARVGV010000412.1:17189239-17205572 GCA_031762435.1 Hypsolebias longignatus | reverse complement strand
CTCCTTAGATGTTTTCTCTGCTTGATGCCAATGATTTGACCCTTCTCAAACAGACTGACATCTTTTCCACGACCACGTGATGTGTCTTTCAGCATGGTTGTTTAAGAAATGAGAAGAAACTCATTGCACCAGTTGGGATTAAATAACTTGTTGCCAGCTGAAGATAATCGTCCATGCAGTAATTATCCAACAGGAGGCTCATACCTTTCTGCTTAGTTCAATCCAATTTGAGACTTTTTTTTTGTTGTTTTTTTTTGGCCAGGCAGTGTATATTGGATATTGGGAAGACATGTTTTATTAAGCATGTTAACTTTACTATAATAAGAAAAAGCCTGAAAATGGTCTCCTAGATTATCTGTCATAAAGGTAATTTATTTTCCAATTCTCTTTGCGGCCCTTTGGTTGCTTTAAACGTCTTGATGTGGCCCTTTGGGGAAAAATGTCCACCTCTGGTTTAGGGACATTTGTCCATGGCTTTGATCAAAACTGTTGTGGCTTTGCAGAAAATGGTGAAGATCGCAACATTAAATGTATTCTTTGTTCATGAATTCATGATAGATATGTTGTCTTGTTGGACTTTTAGTATTTTTATTAATTTGAGTGCTTCATGTGTGAAACTGTATGAATTCTTGCCAGTGAGTCACAATCCAACTCTTAACGGTGATGATGAAAACAGCACTTTCTTCATCACACACAAACTTCAGCCAGACAGGCCAACATCCTCTGCCAGACATCTTTAGAGGAGTGATTTCAACACTTTGATGTTTGGTGTGTGTGTAAGGATAAGTATTGCCACACTGATTAGTGATTAATAATCATTCTCTGCTTTAATGCAGGTGCACATGTTCTGACAGAGCCTGCTAATTTAAATGACTGGATGCGTGCATGAACTCGTCTGCCAGCTAAAAATGAGACCTGCCGTCAAAGTTTTTATAGTTAAAACTAAAAATTCATGACCATTTTATGGGTATATTTATTTAATATGTGTGTGTTATTTTTGTAGGGGCTTTGCAGTGCCAGCACAGTTTCCCTTCCTGAGAACTTGCTGTTTGTGTCGACCTTGGATGGAAACTTGCACGCAGTCAGCAAGAAGTCAGGCTCGATCAAATGGACACTGAAAGAAGGTAAGAGGAGAAGACTACAGTCCAGTAGAAGTGTCTGCATGCGTTATTTGTCCTTTTATTATTATTATTATTTTTTTTTTACTCACAAAACTGTAAGGTTCTATAGTTTTGGGGCGTTTTGCTCATTTATTTATTTGCAGTGGGATTTTATTCTTGTAGGCCACATCATGAAGACAAATGTTGAGAGGCACAAGCTTCCACTTGACTTTACAACATCAGTGCTCCCAGTTTGATTTTGAGTGTCACCTCAATAAGAAATAAAAGTTTATTTTGAGTTTTCTGTGATTGAATCTTGCATTTAGACGATTCTTAAAGAGACCCCTCCACAACGTTTTCTTAGGCATGAGAATTGGATAAATATTAACCGAGAGGGGCAAATATAGACTCCAATCAAGGTTGGTTGGTCAGGATCAACAAGTTTGCTGTAGGGTCACCTGCGCACGTGCAGCATGTACTGTGCTTACTGCGTTAATGCTCTGCACACTGGAGGATAGCATTAGATAAGCTCAACGTGGGAAAGAAACGTTTAGACGAGACGTTCATGGGGCGCTTTTTAAACCTGGACACAAAACTTTAAGACACCTGTTTGATGATTTCAGCTCACAAAGTTGTGCTTGGTGAGGCAGAGGCTGCTTCCTCCGCATCTTCTGCTTCCCTGGAACAGCTACTGAATATGGATTTGACTGGTTCTGTCCCAGGCCTCAGTCACACCTGTTGTGTTTCACTCAGTCAACTACGCTCCTACTTACTAACAACGCAGCAGAAATCTTTCACAGTTCAGTTGCAGACGGTACGGTTTAATCACAAACGCCTCGTATTACTGTTTACTTGTCTCGCCTCGTTGGTTTTGCAAACACGTATTTATATTTCAGCCGCTCGGGTTTACGTGCAGCATAAAAACATTGTTTTCTCGACACCGTCTCCAATTACGTTGGCTGGAAACTAAAGCTTGTTGAATACAGTCATCTACCGCCTTTTGGATTATTCTACACCTAACCCCCGTCATTGTTGACCCCTTTGGGCACCACCACAGAGATCAGCCCCACCTGGTCCACACCCAGTTTGTTCACACCTGTGGGAAGTGTTTGTCTTGCAGCAGCAGAGGATTCAAGTTTTGTCTGTAATGGACGTTTTGCTAACAGATTTGAAAAGGTACAACAAAAAAAAAATCAGTCATAAATGTTCATCAAATAATTTTGGGAAAGCATTGTTTTAATGATTGTAATCTGTAAAATTTGACTTTGATACCAAACCAAGTTATTTTTCTTCAAATAATATTTTATGTGATCTTTTAGATTGGGTACTGAACAGGTATAGAATATCTTGCATCATGTTAAAGCTCAGTCACATCAGTAAAAAGTTTCAGGCGTTGCTGTCATCGTGCACAGAAAACCGTTAGCAAATAACTAAATTACAGTACTTGTCATGTTTGTTGCAGAAAAGCCCACGTTCATTTGGACTTTTGAGTCCTTGGCAGCTGAACGTCAGCAGCCTTTGTGTCGGAGATTTTTTTTGACTCCACCGCCACTGGCCGTCTCTTCATTGTTTGAGATTCTTGTTGGTCCTGACTAGCTTCTTGTCTTCTTTGCTCTTCTCGCAGATCCAGTTCTTCAGGTTCCCACACATGTATCCGAGTACGTATCAGTTTATTATTTAATTTTATTCATTTGTGGAGATGCACATGTATGTTATATTAGACCTGTAAATAATGACAGATATGTGCTGTTGACTGCCGTTCTGCGTCAAACTCTTCTTACCGCCTCTTAAACTAACGTCTTACGTACAGTAATTTGATATTAGAAGTTTGGGGTATCCGTTTATCTCCTTTTTGTCCCACCAGGCCAGCATTTTTACCAGATCCTAATGATGGCAGCCTGTACTCTCTTGGGGGTAAAAACAGTGAAGGCCTCACAGTAAGAGGAAATCTATTTTTTTTATTATAAATTAGAACTGTCAGTCTTTTGTAAGAAACACTTCTCAGTTCCTTGTTCTGCAGAAAAATCTTGAAGTTGCATTTTTGCCGTATTTAAAGTGTTCCTTTAGTTTGCGTACTAAATTTTATTGTTTTGTTTGAACAGAAATTGCCGTTCACCATCCCCGAGTTGGTCCAAGCCTCTCCGTGTCGCAGCTCTGATGGGATTCTTTACATGGGTAAGACTTAGACATGTGCAGATCCTGTGCATGTTCATCGCCTTCGCTAAAGGAGCAGGTGCTCTTGTCTTCAACAGAATACGATGCATCGCCTTCCCTCCACTAAACCTGCCGTTGCAGCCTCAGCTGTTTTGACTTTAAAACCGTGACCACAGGAAAGATAATCTACTGTTTGTTTGAGCAGGAGGGTTAGATTTCCCTACCTGCTGTCATTATCAGTGAAGTCCTCACTCAACTGAAGCTTCTGCCATTATAAACACACTGGGCTCAAGGGCTGGAATTATCATTCCTAAAATGTTTTATTTTAAGAATTTCTTCTTGTGCAGATGTAGATTTTATCTGAAAACTTTGTTTATTTCTGATGTTGGTATTTATCTTTAACAGCCTCTGGGTGAGCGATTATTCCCAAACTGTGCGGGTACAAAGAACGCCGTACATAAGTGATGAATGGAAAGAAGCAACAGACATTTTCAAAATGCAGTGATAAAACCTAATGATATTATTATTGATATTATTTTGTATAATTAGGCTGCATAAGACGTCTCTCAATCATTTTGACCGTTCTCCACAAACCCATTTAAAACAGGAAGTTAAACTATATGGTTACAAAGAAACTTTTTATAATGTGCATTAATCACATCTACAGAATAACAACTGCATATGGAAGCAGATGAGAAATCAATAGTATTTGATGATTATTGGTACTTTTATTCAAAGCTAAACTAATTGCTGTGGTATAAACCATTTCCTGTGTGTGCTCCTGTGCAGGTAAAAAGCAGGACTTGTGGTATGTGGTGGATCTGCTGACGGGTGAAAAGCAGCAGACTCTGACTTCCTCCTTCGCTGAGATGTTTTGTCCGTCTTCATCCCTTCTCTATCTGGGACGCACGGGTAAAATAAAACGAGCTCTGCTCTTTTTCTAAACAAGTTTATTTATTTATTTATTTTTGCTTTTCTGGTCACTAGAGTCCATCTTTAAGTACAGTATTTTCCGGCGTATAAGTTGCACCTTTTTGCCTAATTTGCATACCTGTGACTTATACGCCAAAGTGACTTATTTGTCCCCCCTCCCCCATATTTATAACCCAATTTTTTTGGCTTAGATCTGACAATTTCATTCATTCTGACATGGAAAATATTGAACACTACCATTTTCAACCACTAGAGGGCTCTCGACTAATATGGCAAGCCAAGTGTAAATGGACTGTACTTGTACAGCTCCTTTCTATCTTATCAAGATACTCATAGCTCTTTACAACACAATCTGTGTCTCATTTACCCATTCATACAGCGCTCTACTAGATCTCTACAAAGCTAATTGAACAAATCATTCTAAAGAGACTAATCAGAACTTTATCACATTCATACATCGATGGGACACACATCAGAGGCAACGAGGGGTTCAATGTCTTGCCAAGGGACACTTGGGCATGTGACTGCTGGTGGATTCGAACCCCCAACTCTTGCATTGGAGGACGACTGTTCTAACCACTTAGCCACAGCCGCCCTCTCATTAATAGGTAAAAGCGGCTATTAATGAGACACTTGGCTTGCCATACCAAGCCACCTTCATCTCGCTCCGGAACTTGTGGAGCAAACGGCGCGATGAAATGCTGCTGATTTGACCGTCAAAGTGCATTTATTAAGGAAGTTAAGGAAAAGTTCAACTGAGACACACCTTTGGTATAATTTCTAGCAAACATAATTGTTTTCAAGTGTTAATCTTGTTAAATGTTAAAGTCCTCCCATGCACGCTCCCTTGGCTGTCATTTGGCAGCCAATCAATTTTTGGCACAACACAGGCCCACATTTCCGGGTTGTCAGCGGTGACGCATAATAGATGCGACGTATATGTCATGTGCGGTGGAGTATCGTATTTATGTATTTTTCCACTTTATTAGACATATTTGGACTGATGCGACTTATATGGCGGTGCAAAGTGTACGATGGAAAATACGGTACTGTATCTGATTTCATCTGGATGACCAGTGCGTTCAGTTGTTTTAACTCCTGTTGATAAACCTCCGGTTACCTTCTGTTAATCTCTAATGCTAATTCTTCTGATCTCCTACCTCGTCGCACCAAATCCAATTCCCTATGATGACTGAAGGAGCGTGGTATCTGTAACTTTATGTAGACAATGAAGAAAAGTGAAAAATGAATTCACAAAATCAAGGTTAACTTGATAAAAAAAAAAAACTATGTTGGATTTTCTTTCACCGTTCCATTACGACAACAGAAATTTAACACTATTTAATTAGATTCTTATATTCATACTCAAATCCTGTCTTTTTTGTTGGCTTACATGCACAGAACCATTTAACGTTTTCTCCTTTTGTGCTTGTTAGAGTACACCATTACCATGTACGACACAAAGAGCAGGGAGCTGCGCTGGAACGCTACCTATTCAGATTACGCCTCCACCCTTCCCGATGATGACACCAAATACAGTAAGGCTCCTCAACAGTCTGGCTCATCGGTGGCTTCAGTGTTTTGGTAACATGGTGTCCATCAGCTGTCGCTTGTTGCTCCTTTACAGAAGTGGCCCACTTTGTGTCCAATGGGGACGGGCTGGTTGTGACTGTGGACAGCGAAACCGGAGATGTCCAGTGGGTCCAGAACTACAACTCACCAGTGGTGGCTATGTACATCTGGCAGCGTGAGGGTCTCCGCAAAATTCCTCACACTAACGTTGCTGTGGAAACGCTGCGTTACCTCACCTTCATGTCCGGAGAGGCTGGACGCATCACTCAGTGGAAGTATCCATTTCCAAAGGAGACAAAGCCCACAAATAAATTCATGTAATCACTGTTTTTGTACTTCTTCTAAAGCAAACGTTATATTTATGTTTAAAACAAATCAGCTACTCGGTTTTTATTTTGAGTTGTATTCAATCTAATTCAAAGTACAAACCCAGCAAGAATTGTTTCTAAACATGTTGGAGCCTTAGAATGAAACCAAAACTGGGCGAAATTCAAATATATTTTTTACATCACACTCTAAGAGTAAACTTTGATTGTGGCTGCAAAGAAAAAAAAAAGGCTTAGTTTCAGCTCCGGTTTCATTCTGGTTTTCATTCTGTGCTTATTTTAAGCATTGGTTCTACATCTGGTGTGGCTGCTATCGAAACTATAAAAAAAATAAATAAATAAATAAATAAAAGAAGACAATTTTTATTTATTTATTTTTAATCAAAGTTAACAATATTTCATCCATCCACTGCTCAGTTTAGTATGCAGCATGTGTTACATGTGTTAGCCATGAAGTAACTTTTTTTTAAATTTTGTGTTCCAGGGCCACCCTGTATGTGGGCAAATACTGCACGAGCCTGTATGCATCTCCCTCTCTGGTGCACGATGGAGTTACTGTTGTGGTGAGCATATTCTCCAAGTGTAGCTTAATTTAGCAACGTGTGAAATTATTATGTGAAAAGTGAAAAATCATGAGCATAATACGCGTTGTGCATGTTTGCCACTAAATTTTCAGTAATTTTCTACTTTTTAAGATTTTTTTAAATTGTTTTAATTTTAATTTTTTAACAAGGATTTGCTTTTTAAGCTACATCTTGTTCTAACAGTGTCTGAGAGCTTGTCCCGGTTTTAGTGATGGATCCATGAAGACTTGACTCCCTGAAAGAGCAGTTTTGAGTCTTCCATTATGTAAGCTCATGTAATGTGTGTTTGTGTGTGTGTGTGTGTAGCCTCGTGGCAGAACGTTCCCCCTCCTGGAAGGCCCTGACAGCCAGGAGACGGAAGAGGACAAGGAGTGTGTCATCACTCCCAGCACAAGGGTGCACCCCAACGCTGGGCTTCGTGAGCGGAACCGGATCAACTTCATGAGAAACTACTTGCTCCTCATAGGTACTGTACCGTTCAAGAAACAGGGCAGTTTAGGGTCCTGCCTCGTTTTGTTGTGTAAGAGGAGAGTCTCAAGCCTCGTGCTTTTGTGCAATGATCCAATGTGAAGGTGGACTTGAGTTACAAAGAGGTCTCCTGGAGGTTTCACTCTTAAATCCGTTTAAAACTTTCAGTGAGGTGTTGAAGTTAGACTGCCCTCTGCTGGAAGATAAATGCAACTGTACATATTTTGTGCTTTTTCTATAAAAACTAACTGTGAAACTTTTAATTCCTTATAAAAAGCATGAAATAATTTGAGCTTTGTAACCTGTATTTGAATGTCTCACGCTACTTCCAGCTCAAAACCACAGTTTGGCCAGTTTGCTCATTCAGTGAGTGGTTCAGAGTTGTTGGGTAATGTGTCACACTCTAGCCAAAATACAACATTTCAGCTCTCAAGCCTTTTATCTTCCCAACTTTAATGGGGAATTGTGTTGCCTTCACTGTATTTCTGAAGTAGGAAATAGACGTTTTACGTTTGGAAGTAGGGCAGCACGGTGGTGCAATTGATAGAGCTGCTGCCTCTCAGCAAGCAGGTTACTCTGGTTCAAATCCAGATCCAGGGACATTTCTGGGTGCATGTTCTCTCCGTGCATGTGTGGGTTTTCTCGGGGTACTCCAGTTCCCTCCCACAGACCATAAACATGCATGTCAGGTTGATTGGTAACTCTAAATTGTTCCTAAGTGTGAGTGAGAGAGTGAATGGTTGTTTGTCTCATTTGTGTCCCTGTGATGGACTGGAGACTTGTCCAGGGTGTCCCCTGCCTCTTGTACAGTGATGGCTGGACATGGGCACCAGCGACCCAAAAAAAAAGGAAGAAGCGGGTAAAATGGATGGATGGATGGAGTGTTTTTTTAGCAGCTGTCTGGATGTTACTTCACCAAAGTATTTTAAAGACAAAAGTCTTAACAAGTTTGTGCTTCAATTAGTAAGAATGTTAACAAGAAAGGAGAATAAATTGAAAAATGTAATTAAAGTAATTAGTTTGTGCTGGTATGAGCTATTTATAGTTTATTTTAAAGCTCAAGTCTTTTTAGTATTTTTTTAATTGAAGCCATGTTACAAATACTGTACAGTACGTTTACCTGAATAACTTGTGTAAACTTGTTAAAGTTCACAATATATGTCCTTTTAAAAATATGATTAAAGGTGTTTGGATAGTTGAAAGCAATAATTTTGTTTTATTTTTTTTCTGAATTTCAGGTCATCATGAGACACCTCCTGAAGCTCACACCAAAATTCTGGAAAAGTTCCCCGACAGCCTCCCTCGAAATGGAGGCAACGTCATCCCCCCAACTACTGACAAGAAAGTGGAGGAGGTCTGTGTCCGTGGTTTGTTATGCAGACGTATTTAACCATTTGTGTATTTTTTAAATCAACTTTCTTACCGTCATTTCTGTGGTTCCTTTCTGTGCTGTTTTGTAGAAGGTCAATGATAGTGGTATGGATGACCGAATATCTATCCAGGAATCAGGGGGTAGGACACTGCGTCCAGAGGCCCCTGTGGACTCCATGCTCAAAGACATGGCTAGCATCATCTTCTCCACGTTCCTCCTGGCTGGCTGGCTGGCTTTTGTTATCATTTACCCCAAAGTAAGTCACACAGTGGACGGCTGACGCTAGGCCTGTCGCGATAAACAATAAATCAATTAATCACATGATAAATTAAAATTATCAACCTCGTTTTCATTTACCGGCTTTGTTTCTTTGTGTCTCTCTCTTTCTACTGAAGACACTGGATGACAAAAAGCTCAACTCCGGTGCTCTTCTCTGACCCCTTCCTTTCTCTTTTCTCTTTAAAATCCATTTTAATTATCCAAAATCACATTTTTGCATAATTAAAAGCAGCTAAGCTGAGAAGCTAAGCTAACAGGCCGACCTCGGGGAAAACACCTCCGTCTTGTCAAAGCTCCAAAATTCAAGGTTAAAACCCGTGCCTTTATGTAAAAACTTGTTTTTCTCTGCAAAAAGAAGCTGAGAACTTGTTTACTGATTTTTATTTTTTAATTAAAAGCTTTGTATGGAAAATGCTATGCTAAAGAGCTCAAACCACACCGAGCGTCCGCTATTTTGAGATCCGAAAAAAGGACAGCCAGCCCATGTCGCATCAAGGGGCCTCCCTCCCATTTTTCTTAGAGACACACTGCTCACACTCTCACTATCCATCCTTTGGTTCAAACACTTATACTGCCATCCGGTGGTCAAAAAAAGGTACTAGACACAAAAAAGTGACCAATATTTTTTCTTAAATTCAACAATAATTACAAATTATTGTCAAATTTCATACAATATTATCGTTTATCACAATAATTTCTGAGACAATTAATCGCCCAGCAAAATTTATCGTGACAGACCTAGTTGATGCTCCTTCACACTTTGAGATGTGAACTTCTTGTTGGCTGACTCCATTTCAGAGCAAGGAGGATAAATTGGAACAGACTTTATTGACAAACTTAGTGAAAGATTAATTTGAATGATTATTCAACTTGAAACAGCAACATTAACTTAAAATGATGTCGCAGGAATTTAAAGGTCTAGTCATTCTGAGGAAAAAGATGTTTCTGTACATCTTTATAAAATTATACACTTGGGAAAGTTAGGGATAAGACTAAATGGTGCACCACAAACTTCACAGAAACAAGGCGTTGTTTCCTCTGAGCTGTAAATGTGCTCTTTGTTCAGAGTGTGCACAAGCAGCAGCAGCTGCAGCACCAGGAGTTCCAGCGGCAGATGGAGGAACGGCTGGAGCTGCTCCAGAAGCAGCAGCCCTTCTCCCCTGCAGACGTGGGGCCTGCAGACGGCGACTACCTGGAGGTGACCCGCGCTCGCTCCGATTGCTCGGACCACAGCAGCCCTAACGTCACCCCCCGGGCCTCCAACCACTCCAACATGTCTGTGTCGGAGCTGGGGAGCTCAGCCAATGAGCATGAAGATGGCATCTCAGAGGACGATTCCAATGTTGTCCGGGTGGGCAACATAACTTTCCATCCTAAACACGTCTTGGGACACGGAGCTGAGGGGACGATTGTGTACAAGTAAGTGAATCAGCCCCAGCAGCTTTAAACGTTTAAAACAACACAAAAACAAACTGATTATTAACAAACGTTCCTCCACAAGGGGACAGTTTGACAACCGTTCAGTAGCAGTGAAGAGGATTCTCCCGGAGTGCTTCAGCTTCGCAGATCGAGAGGTCCAGCTGCTCAGAGAGTCTGATGAACATCCAAACGTGATCCGCTACTTCTGCACCGAGCGAGACCGGCAGTTCCAGTACATCGCTATAGAGCTGTGTGCTGCCACGCTTCAGGAGGTGGCTCATGGTTTCTAAGAAAACCTCATGGTTTTTCTTTGTAACATTTTGTTTTAAACTGAGCACGAGCTACATGAAACTCATTAAAATGAATCTTGCACCGTATTAAATTTTAATTTTATTATCTGTCACCAATTAGTACGTGGAGATAAAGGATTTCAGTCGTCATGGACTTGAGCCCGTCACTCTTCTGCAGCAGACCATGTCTGGACTAGTTCACCTGCACTCCCTTAAGATAGGTACTTATCACTGAAATTAAAAACACTTCCACAGTCTCCTTGTTTTTGTTCTTGTTTATTAATGAATATATTTTTCTGCAGTCCACAGAGACCTTAAGCCCCACAACATTCTGGTGTCCATGCCCAACGCACACGGCAGAGTCCGGGCCATGATCTCAGACTTTGGTCTGTGCAAGAAGCTCGCAGTGGGGCGTCACAGCTTCAGTAGAAGGTCCGGGGTTCCCGGCACTGAGGGTTGGATCGCTCCTGAGGTTCTCAGTGAGGACTTCAAAGACAATCCAGTGAGTCGGTGATAAAGATGAAGCTTGTAACAGTTGATGTGAGCGTTCTTAGTTGTCAGCAGTGTTTTCCTTAGATCAGCTCCCTTTATGGGGCGCTCGTCATATTTTTAATGTTTTTGTCGACTGTTGGGCGGGCGGAGTGACGTCTGTGTTGCCTGCCTGCTAGCATAGCGCTATATTGCTGCTGGTCAGCAGTAGCATCTTTGCTAGCACATTTGTATTGCACCCCGCGCTACAACAGTGTTGACAGTTGTTGACAGGGTGTGGGGGGCGTGGTTTGGGAAACTGGGCGCTCAGTTCTGTTGATGGGGCGGGGTGCCCCGCTTGTATAATGGTAGGGGAAACACTGATGCTGCCTAGTTTAGTTGTCTTGGCAGGGTGCTCATCTCTTCCATGATTTTTTTCAATGGGGGGTGGGGAGAGAGACGGAGAGACACGTCTGTTGTGTGCTGTTTCGAGCGGGTGTGTGGAGGGGGTGGGGGGTGGAAATGGCTCAGTATGAGGGAAATGGAGCACCCTCTGTAGCTTGTTAGCTAGCGCATCTGTACTGCCCACCATTAGCTTAGTGCTACATCAGTGCTGGCAGAGTTGTCGTGGGGTTTGGTGGGGCAGGGTCGATGGGCAGGGCGCTTGGTCCAGTTGACAGAGTGGGGCACCCTCCTTGTTTAATGTTAGGGGAAACCCTGAAATGCCCTGCTCAGTTATTTGTAGTAGATGAGATTTTTATTGTTCGCTCTTAAAAGGTGGTACTAAATCAAATGGCCTAATGATGCCTCTAATGTTCTGCTCTCTCATGTCCTGCAGACTTGTGCAGTTGATGTCTTCTCTGCTGGCTGTGTCTTCTACTACGTGGTGTCTCAGGGCAAACACCCCTTTGGCAAGTCTCTGCAGAGACAAGCCAACATCCTTCTGGGCACATACAACCTCGACTATCTGCAAAGCGACAAGCATGGTATTTTAATTTTTCAGCATATAAGACCCAAAAACGTGCACCGTTTTCATGTAATGAGTTTTTTTTTTTTTTCTGGCAGTGAACATTTAAGACAGTTGATAAAACACTTTCAAACACATTGTCAAAAAGTACATGTTTGTTTTCTCTCTAGGTGACATTGTAGCTAAAAGTCTAGTAGAACAGATGCTGAGCATGGATCCTCAAAGAAGACCTTCAGCTGAAAGTGTTCTCAAACACCCTTTCTTCTGGAGTCTGGAGAAAGAGTTACAGTTCTTTCAGGTTAGTCGTGTTTTAAACTCTGTGCACGCAGATGATCAGTCGTTTTGAAAATGAAATAAACTGTGACCGTTTTACTTGTATTCTGTAGATAAGCTTTGATATAAGTGTAAGTTACTATACATGTATTAATTACTGCAGAAAAAAACAAAAATAATTTAATAACATTTAAACAAATTATTTTCTTAATTAAACAAAGACTGTAAAAAAAATAAATACAACTGTCTGCTACAGAACACAGAATTCAAAACTGTTAAACTTCTTGATCCAAATATTCTAGTTTAGTAGATTTGTTTACACTTTTTTTAATTTGTAAATGTATGCATGTATTTTAGGGTACACATATTTCAAATGAGAGCATTGCACATGTATTTCAGGTACTTTGGATGTTTGTTTGTTTGTACTTATTAACACTGTTTTTGCTGTTTGTTTGCAGGATGTGAGTGACAGAATAGAAAAGGAGCCGCTGGACGGATCAATCGTGAGACAGCTGGAGAGAGGGGGGAGGGCTGTTGTGAAGGGTGACTGGAGGGAGCACATCACAGTCCCCCTGCAGACAGGTAGGCTCGTTGTGGGGCTAAGAAACTCCATTCCTTATTTGTATTACTTTTTGTCCCCCGTCATGGAGCAAAAATGGGGATTTGTAAATTCCTTCCATCCGTCCATGAACGTTGCGAATACGATAACTTGAAAAACAAGTGAGGTACCAACTTCCATTTTGGTGTGTCACTGCATCTACACATAAGAAAGGTTCCTTTTAACCTCCTAAGACCTGAACTCTTGTATATGTGGATGTCAGGTCCTAGGAGATTAAAGGTTGCCAGGTCCAAATCCAAGATGGCTACCGTCAAATAAATGTAAATCTTGTGAGCTGGAAAACTTGAAAGATAAACGAGCAAACTTCCCCTTTGGTGTGTGGCTGTAACTAGGAGTAATAAAGGTCCCATTCAAAATTAAGTCCAGTTGTTCTTGTTGTATTTTTATTGATGGATCTGTCAATGAATAAATTATTTTATGCATCTGATCTGTTTTTATTTCTTTATTATTATTATTTCATTATTGTTTTGATCACTCCAAATTTCACTTGCAGAATAAGACAAAAATTTGTATTAATGTAAAATGTTGAGTTTAATAAATTTATGTTTCAAACGAATCATGGGTTTATTTTTGATGAATGTAGTGGGTTTCATCGTTCTCTGTCTCTCATAGATCTGCGGAAATTTCGCTCCTATAAGGGCGGTTCAGTCAGAGACCTGCTGCGTGCCATGAGAAACAAGGTAAGATGGAATTCTCACATGCTAATTAATAGTTTTCTTTAAAATGAAACGTTCCGCAGCTGTCAGATTCATTGTTGACCTTCCCTCCACAGAAACATCATTACAGAGAGCTCCCTGCGGAGGTGCAGGAAACTCTGGGCTCCATCCCCGACGACTTCGTCTCGTACTTCACGTCCCGTTTTCCACACCTGCTCATGCACACCTACCTGGCCATGCGGACCTGTGCACCTGAGAGGCCGTTCCTGCCTTATTACTCTCAGTGTGCACACCATTGGCCACAAAGACAAACTGAGCCGTGCACGCAGCACCTACTGACACACAAATCTGAACCTTCGTTACAGCAGCACCGGGACCCTTCACATTTGACGCAGTCGCTGGAGTTCAGCCACACACTGGCTGCTGAACCAGTGTCCCCACCACCAAATGAGCCTGGATCTACAGTCCAGATGGTGCAGCCTGCAGAGCAAGGACCGTCCACACAGACTGGCACGAACAGTCTAAAGACAAATGCCACACTGGTTTCAGAACCGCCTTCAGTTTCTCTCGGGCAAACAGATTCTGGTCAGCCTGTCATGCCCACAGATACTCTGGATAGTGAACCAGTGTGAACTGGAGTAAGGTGAACCCAGCACAGATGGGAGTGTATCCTTAAAGAGTCCTGGAGGAGTCTGTTGCTTGTAAGCAGGTGAGGAGCAGATCCACCTCCAATCACAGCAGCCAGATTCTAAAGTGCCTTCTGCTCACCTGGATTCAAACGGTCCCCGATGCGTTTCTGCAGAGATGAAGTCACATAAACAACAAAGGTGTTGTTGTTTTTTAGCTGGACTGAGAAGATAAACATGTTTTTATTGTTATTGTGCTCAAAAACCTGTCTATAAATGTCTGGTCTGGTAACAGTGTGCAAATGATGTTGGAACACTTTGAGTGGTTTTATTGTGCAATCTGTGTTTCTCAGTGAGTATTTGCTGCACAGAAGCTGTTTTGTATAAATCTAAGTTTGAATCATGAATTGCTTAATATGATGGTCAGTGTGCCTTTTTAGTGGGGGGGGGGGGGGGACATGACTGTGCTGTCTGAGTACAGATCTTATGCTTACCATGCTTGAATCCAGGTAATGCTGCTAAAATATTTCTGTTTTTGTAAATCGAAACTGTCGTGCCGACTCGGTAAGAGTGAACCGTTCCAAAGGCTGTTCAGGGTGAGATCTGGACACAAAAATTTAATTTAATCCTCACGTTTGCGTTGTTAACGATGCGTTCAGAAGGAGGGCAACATACTGTTAATGTATGGAAAACGTTTTAATGCTTATCAAACTGAAGTTGATTACTTGCACATTAAATTCTATTTTGTTTTCTACTCATTTGCTTGTTGGTTGGTTGGTCTTCCTGCATCCCATGATGACAACTGAGACAGTATCGACAACCAGAACATAAGAAAAGCAGATTTAGTATCTTCCTATTTATTTCTCGCAGACCAACTTAGATTGCTGTGATCTTGTCAGAGAATTGTTGATTACTCTGTTATTAATGGGTTATCAGTAGTTTGTCCCTAGGAATACACACCACCTTCCACCTTTCATAACAGTTCTTAGCACGTCATCTAGAAATGGAGTTAGAGCCATTTTGGTCAAATCTTGAGAATATCGTAATGCACAATTTAATATGACATAAGATTTCACGATCCAAGTGCATTAAACTCATAAAATTCACTGAATTATGGCCATTTTTGAGGTTGTTTAAGGTCAGTTGAATTGGGTTGACTCCAAAAATATTCAGATGAAGATGTACATTCAATAGTTGTTGTTGTTTTTTTTTTTTTTACTGCAAGCTTCATTCATTAAAACACAGACACAGGAAAAATATATTTCACTTTTCACAATTCCTCAACAACAACCCCTAATTATTCTGCATGAACCACTTTAGCTGCTTTATGAAAAATATTTCCAGGTGAGTTTTGACCTCATGCTGAATTTTACACGTACTGTGCATGTATTTTTCCAATATCTTCAGGTTGCTGCTGGGTCAGACCTCCACCATAGTGCTTTTAGTCAGAAGTAATTTTGGGTTTTGTTAACTTGGTGAAAACCCTAAAAACAGGACAAGTAAACTTATTTAAAATACAATTATAATCTTTGGTCAATGCTTCACTTTGAGTTCGAGTTTACTTGAGAGCTATTCTATAAATGTGGGATTTTTCACCTTCTTAATATAGAGCATTGTTGCTACCGTTTTAATTTTACCTATTACAGTACAGGCGTTTTTTTTTTTTTTTTTTTGCTTGGGGTTTTAACGATAGTGTGTTACGTAATTCATAAACTTCTGAGCGTTATCATGTAATGTGCCTTTAATGTGGTCGACCCGCCCTGTTGGTGTTGGCATTTCCTTAAAAACGAAACCGGCAGAGACGAGCAGCCGCAGTGGACACAGCTGACCGTGAAGGCAGCACAAACCGCATAAGATGGCGGATTTGTCCCGCTTTTAGTTCAAGGTAAGAAAAATAAAACGTCAGTCTATTTCCAAAATAAACTTGTACACCTCTTATCGCACCGCTCTAAGTAGTTCTGATCTGTCGTTATTTACAGCACGGCTCCACAAACCCAACAAGAAGATGTAATGGAGATGTGTTTTCTGCTTTTCTCGTTTAAACGCATCTATTTTTGGAGGGACAGGTAAGTCAATCACATTAGAGGTGTAACGAGTGTTACACTAAATTCTGTGACCTATCATATTCTGTGACCACAGGGGGCGACAGCGCATTCAATTGCTGTTGTTCAAACGTTTAAACCCAAAATTTATGTTTAATAATCTGTTTAAACCCAAAATGTATGTT
>JARVGV010000412.1:17161537-17179756 GCA_031762435.1 Hypsolebias longignatus | reverse complement strand
TTTTACCATGTTAATCTTGTTAAAGTCCTTCCGTGCACTGTGACTGCCACAATCCTTTTTTGGCAAGACACCGCCCAAATTTCGGGGTTGTCAGCGGTGACGCGTAACATAGGCGACGCGTCAGCGGTGATGCATAATAGGTGCGACTTATAGGGCGAAGCGACGTATTTATGGATTTTTCCAAATTATTGGACTTAATTGGACAATGCGACTTATAGGGCGGCAAGTACAGTAAATAAAACGTTTGGGTGTTGTTATTGATGAGAAGCTGACATAGAAATATCATGTAAATTACTTAAGAATAAAAATAAAAAATCAATTGCATTACTGTATAAAGTAAAATAGTTTTTGAATGACAAAATTTTGAATAAATTGTATAATGTAATGATTGTTCCATATTTAATCTATTGAAGTTTGGGGAAAAGCATGCAAAACAATTACAAACCCTATTTTTATTTTACAAAAAAGAGCTATAAGATTTGTTAGTAGGAAGTACTATGGTCACCCAACAAATATATTATTACATCAATTGAAATTATTACAAATTTTATGATTTGGTTGAACATAGTTTTTCACAAGTCATGTATAAAACTCATAAACATATTACCCCCAAATATTCATTTAAATTTTGTTAAAAAAAGAGTCATTATAACCTGAAGGGAATGTAAATGTTTGTAAAACCTTCATGTAGAACTAGTCTCAAGGAGCTGTGTTGTAAATCAGGGAACAGGGCTTTGGAGTTGACTTGATATCACCATAAATATTTCTAAAACTATATGTTTTAAAATATGATTAACATTGTTGGGAAGGTATAGTATCAGGTGAAGGATACATGAAGTTGTTTTGTTTTCAGTTTGGAGATTGTTCAAGTGAAGGTTGTTGTTTGTAGTTATTTTGTATTTTTTAAATAAGGGGCAGATATTATAAGACTATTTTCTTCTTTCTGCACCTTTTCATTCAGTGTTTTTTATTTCCTTTCTGATGAATCTGTTTTATTTTGAATAAATGAATAAAAAAAAACATGCAGCGCTGGGGCTGTTTGTTTCAGTACGTCCTAGTTTCAGGGACACGTTGGCTCAAACTTTATTTATTGTGCTTCATTCATCTTCTGACTCTCATCAGACTCTATCAAGTGGAAACTCTTCAGATTAAACAAGTTGGATGTTCCCACCTCTAGTTAGAACGACTCCGTCATGTTTTGCAGCATAAAGAAACAGTAGAACGTCGCTGCAGAAGAAACCTGCAGTTGTAACAGATCTTAAAGCCGAACCACTTCCACACCGACAAATTAGTCTTTCCTCTCTTATCAGTGATGTCATCTACTTTCTCTTCGCTTGTGAAACTTTGTTCAGTCACATTCTGACGGTCATGGCACTCGTTTTGAAGCGAAAACTTAACGCGCGTTGGAAATTAGCTTAGCCTGCTACCGCTAACGCGTGCAGGACTCAAGTGCTGCGTAATATCTACGTCACCACGCACTTACGCATTTGTGTCGCTGCTTTTTCTGTCTGGGTTGAAACTGAAGCAGCCACTTCAACCCGAACAGAAAAAGAAAAGCGTCAGTGAAATGCTGTAATCCTACTGAAATATCGAAAATATGCTTAAAATTCATTTAATCGTTATTGAATAAAAGTATATTGTGAGCTATATCAATATCGAATTATTGTCCAGCACTATTTATAACCTAATTTTTGGCAGAGATATGACCGTTTTCATTCATTATGACATTGAAAATATTGAAAAATTTCAGCCACTAGAGGGCACTCGAGTTGTATGGCATGCCATTGTATAATGTAATAGGTAAATGTGGCTAATAATGACACAGTTGGCTTGCCATAGTCTGCCACCATCGTCCAGCTCCAGGATCACGACTCAAGCAACCCTCAAATCACCTTCACTTCGATTCACCATCGTAGCGAAATGCAGCTAATTTGACCACTGAAGTGCATTTATTAAGGAAAAGTTCAACTGAGACACACCTGTGCTATAATTTGGAGCAAACAATAATTGTTTTTAAGTGTTAATCTTGCTAAATTCTTGTTAAAGTCCTCCTGTGCACGCTCCCGCGTCCACCATTTGTCAGTCGATTGATTTTTGGCACAACACCGGCCCACATTTCCAGGTGGTCAGTGGTGACTCGTAACAAACGTGATGTGTCAGCAGTAACACACAATCGATGCGACTTATATGGTGAAGCGACTTTTTTTTTTTTTTTTTTTTCACTTTATTAGACATACTGTATTTGGACTGATGCGAATAGGGCAGTGCGACGTTTAGGGCGGAAAATACGGTATACCTCTCCATTAATGTTATATTCTCTATTATTCTTATATCTTGTGTGATTCTTTATGCACGTTGATAGTGTAGATTCTCAGTCATCCAGGACATGGTAAATCCAAAAAGGCTTAAAAACAAAAAGTGGACTTCTATTCCGCTTCACTTCAACTGTGCACGTTCTTTTGTATGGAAACCCTGGCACAATGATTTCCTGCAGGATCAATAAAGTTCTTATCTTATCTGAGTTGTACGTATTTGGGTTAGCTAAATTTGGGGGATGTCAAAATTTATTCTTGACTTGTACAGTCAGATACAGAAAATGACTACAGTTGACTCTGTATTGGATGCGTGTGTGTGTTAATTATATCTGATCAATGAGACAATCATTGTCACATTGTCAGTGACAATTCAACACATGGATCAGCTCAAACTGATTTTTTTTTTTTTTTGTCTCTAGCAGCACATTAATTAGGAGTTAATGATTTGACTAATGTCGACTCAGCTGTGTCTTAAACCTTCAGAAATAAACAGCTGCAAACTGCTTCCAACAAAACTTTCCTGAACGTGTCTTGTGGTCGCTGCAGCTCCTACCTGTTGTGTGCAGGTGTATCTGAGGTGGTTTCCAGGTGATGTCCAGCAGTCTGCGCTGACGATCGATCACCTCCTCGTACTGGACGATGGTTTTTTCAAACTCTGTGAATATTTCTTCAGCAGCAGCAGTTAGTCGCTCGCTGATAAACTCTCTCAGAGACTGAACTGAAGACATTGTTGCTGCTCACACTCAAACATCCACCTCTCACTCAAACACATGAACAGACAGAAACACAGAGCTAACTATGCTAACGATGCTAACGCTGCTAGCGCCAAATTGACTTCCGTTGGTGTCACACTGTGAAGCTTCGGCAGAAACTGCCTATTTGTTTCCGCTTTCATTGAAATGAAGAGAATAATAGTAATTGACG
Source organism: Hypsolebias longignatus (assembly GCA_031762435.1). Lineage (NCBI taxonomy): Eukaryota > Metazoa > Chordata > Actinopteri > Cyprinodontiformes > Rivulidae > Hypsolebias > Hypsolebias longignatus. The sequence goes on along the minus strand of JARVGV010000412.1, from coordinate 17,176,517 downwards.
GGAGTTGGCACTTAATTTAAATACTTGGTTTAAAAAAATCTGTTGTCACCTAGGATTAAATCTGTAGTGATGAGCAAATTAAGCTTTTATGAAGCACCAAACCACTAGAGACAAAAGTTTTGAAAATTAGTTCATTTTTTGAAGCTTCAGTTACAGCGACCTCTTCTGGCCATCTGCAATGCTGCAGTCAAATCAGGCAATCTGATTTTATTGCACACACCCAAATAACTTTAATGAAAAGTGTTAAAAACTACTTCAGTCTGGTAGAAAACAGTTTAACTTATGTAGCAACTTTATATAATCTCACTTGGACTATTTGGTTTTGAAAATTGTTGATGTTTACATATTATATGTCTAAATAAAGATTGATGAATGTGCAAGGATGTCTAAACCAACTTGGCATGGTATTGATGTGCTTCTGTTACTATGACAGAGTCAGCTTCTTTATCATTGTTAGAAATGACAATAAATTATCATGTGAAATCCAGAATCCTCGTGGAAAACAGTGCAAAGATTGCGAGCTATCAAATATATTTATTGAGGAACATTAGTTTTTCAACAGTTTTAGGACTTAGCCGGTTTCTTTCTTTTTCTTTTTTTTTTTTTTTTTTGCTCACAACCTCTCCATACTTTGAAAATACAGTCTTGCAAGGGACAGTTGATGCTGGCCTGCATAAAAACTGTTTCACCGGCGTGAACAGATATGGGGACACATTTTGATGGTTTAGCCAGTACATCAGTGGGTCTCATGATCTGTCCAGAGGTGGCTCCGTCGCGTAGCGCTGCACCTCCACTGTAACATCTGCTGTGGCATTCCTTGCCCTTCTTGCTACTGACACATCTCTGTCCAATGTTTCCCAGAGGTTTATGTCTGAAAATAGAAACACGGCAGTAGTCATCATTACTGAAACACTTCAGTTTGTTCCAGTTTTTTTAAAAAAAATGGTTAACTGATAAAATGCTGGGCCAAATCTTGTTGCATTTTGTTACACAAACCATTACCTGTGGAAGGAAGATGTAGTACATTGGCTGGTGCTGGTTGCGATGATCTGGAGGGCTCTTCTTCCACAGGTGCATCAGCTGCTGCGTGTCTTATTAATTGTAAGCACAGTGCTGTCAGTCGTTTTACCGCAGCTTGTGCCTGTATGATTTGAAAATCCTATGGCTTTAAATCTATGATCTAGGTGTGTAGAAACGGTCAATGCTGTTTTGTTCTCAATTGTTTATCTTGCATTGCTGTTATTAAGTTCTGTCCCAGTTGCTTAGCTGTGCTGTTATTTTTCCATTGTTTTAAAGGTCCACTGACATGATGTTTGAACTTTGCATAAAATGGCACAACATATATATCTTGTATCATTGAACTATGTTTGTTTTTGCAAACAAAATGATAAATATATGAAAATTTCATGCAAAGTCATTTTAAATTTGGCGCTGTGTTTAGTCACGGGAAATCCGGCTACATAAGCATTCGACGTCTATGACGTAATCAACAGATCAGCTAGAACGCCCCTGTACAATTCCAATGGCGAACAATATAGAAACCCACGAATTTAGCCATTGAACTTCACCTTTGAAAATGTTCAAATCAGCTTTATTTAAATAGTTTCGCTACGTCGGCAATGTGCACGCAGGTCTGCTGATGAACCAGATTCTATAAAAACATCTATATTTAAAATTTTTGTTTTTCTTCATCATTTGATGTATTTGCACTCACTGTGTCTACTTTTATTGTTCAACTTAGATATGTGGTTTTGTTTCTTGTATACAGATTATTTTATTTTAGCGATTTAAAGATGAATGCTTGTTTAGTGATTTGTACATCTTTGGGTTAGAATAAAGTTGAACTAAAGGCTGTAGCTCTTCTTTAAACATGTTTGAGGGAAATATTTCTGAGATCCAATAATTTTGTCCTTCGATCCAAAAAAAGTTAAGTCTGGTCCTCTGGACCAGTAAGAAAAGTTGCTGAGAGGAATATGGTGAGTTGAGACATACATAGCGAGACTTTTTTTGTTTTATATCACCCCCCCACTGGCCGAAAAAGCCACCTCCAACAAACTTATAGTGATCCATGGGCCACATCTTGATAGTACATGGTTGTAGAAAGGTTTTTTGTGGCTCAGGACACATCCTAACTAGTAAACAAAGTGGCAAAAATGGCTCTTTTTATTGCAGAGGTGGCAGACCCATTGTATATTTCTTATATAAAAAGTTGTGAATAACTCAACAACTTTAAATATTTTTCTTAATTTTTTTGTCAGATCTGTCAGTTTTATTTGTATTTATTTATTTATTTGGACCATTAGGTAGGTTTATACATTTACCGTAATATAAACAACATACTGTTGGCAAACAAGTACAGTATTTTGTTGTCTTGAAATATAATGTTATATTAAAGTTTTTAAAACACGTTTTACAGAAAAATATATGCATTCAGTTTTACACACACTTAAAATATTAAAAAAATATATGAAAAGTCTAACAATATTAGAACATAACATTTCGAAGAGCCGAACAAAAGTAAGCTGACTCAGGCGAAAGCATTGTTTTCATGTTTTGTCCCACTGGGATTGCCGTAGTATTTTTAGCTTTCATGTTGTTAGATGTTTGCTAAGATTTCGGCGAAGATTCCTTCCTTCCAGTGTTGTAATAATGGTGTTTTTTTATTTTATATATTTATTTTGAGGCCCCAATTTAATTTTTGTGATTTAATTTTATTAAAAACCACGGCTAGCTTCAGCGCCAGTGCCTTGTGTTTATGAATAGCATGGCTCTTTGGTGTGGTTCAAGTATCTCTGTACTCCTCGCCATGTCTTTTTTTGCTTGTTTGTACAGCAACCTTTTATATAGAGGCAGACTGGTCAGGTCAGTTATTGACGAGTATAGCCGGGTTTTAACGTACGAACGAGCTGCAATTCTACAAAATGTTACAGAGAGCGATGGCGACTCAGAAAGCCTGCAAAGTTTTGTTATTTCCGGAAAACTTGAATGCACCACGGCTCCGGAGTGTCGATTTGACTGTGGCAGAGACAGGGTCCTGAGTCAGAGGGAGTGTGAAGACAGGGGGTGCTGCTACGCTCCTCTCCCTGAATATTCAGGACCCCCCTGGTGTTTCTACCCCTCCCTGTACCCTGGCTACAAAATGGGTCCCCTTGCCCCCACCAAAAGGGGGCAGAGGGCCACTCTGACCCGAACCAGTCCTTCATATCTCCCCAAAGATGTCTCCACTTTGAGCCTTGAGGTCACAGAGGAGTCTGCAGGCTGCTTGCACATCACTGTGAGTACCAAACCTAGATATTATTTGGTTAAGTTGATGGAGTGTCAGTTTGTAATTTAATGTGCTGCATTCTTTGGGATGTGTTTGAGAGACTTGAGTTTTCTCTTCAGTTAAAAGACCTATCTTCTCAGCGTTATGAAGTTCCCCTTCCAGATGGCATTCATCAGACAAAAGCTGAACCTCAGGATGTTCTCTATGCCGCTGAATTTCTGCCTGATCCATTTGGCTTCACAGTGAGGCGTAAATCCAATGGAAGAGTCGTGTACGTGTTACTGTAATGTTTGATCCTTAACTTGTTGGTGCGTGTTGCTGCAGCGCAAGTCGTGATGCACGATGTGTAACTGGCTGGGGCGACTGGTGTTTGTTTGCACTGTGTCCAGTATGAACACCACAGTTGCCCCCCTGCTGTTTGCTGACCAGTACCTGCAGCTGTCCACATCACTGGCCTCCTCCTTCGTGTCCGGTCTTGGCGAGCATTACACCTCTCTCCTCCTGGACCTCAACTGGACCTCTCTGACTCTCTGGAACAGAGATGTGGCGCCGCATGTGGGTTGCACTGGTTTCACTGACCTGAATGGAGCCAGTTGATGCCAACGCTGTTATTTCTCCACAGGCTGATGCAAACCTTTACGGCTCCCATCCATTTTATATGGTGCAGGAAGGGGACGGCTCGGCACATGGAGTTTTTCTTCTCAACAGCAATGCAGTTGGTACTACTCACTGTCTCACACTGCCATGTTCACGTTTGACAGAATTATGCACGCACACACTTTTTGTTAGTCTCCGAAATGGCAAATATTTCTCACTCATTTTGATGAATTGCAACACTATAAACCGTTTTTGAAAATAACTGCATTATTCAACAAGATCACCCAGTTTATTATCTGCATTTTAAACAAACCTTACAACGTTGAAAGTTAAACTTTTTTAAATGTATTATTTAAATCCATTGAACATAGAGTATTGGATTATTCCAAATATTTATTATTCATATATATATATTACACTTCTGTCAGACGATATGGACGTTAAAGCTAATGTCATTGTATTATGTCAACGATTAATTACAGCTGAAGATATATTTGACTCATGGCTCTCTTTATAAATCAATTTGTAGAAGTGGTGTTGCAGCCAACCCCAGCCCTCACCTGGATATCCACCGGTGGAATCCTGGATCTGTTCATTTTCCTGGGTCCTGACCCTCAAAGTGTGATAGGACAGTACATCCAGATCATTGGTACACGTTTCACCGTGTTTATATCAGTAATACACCTCTAATAAGAAGGAATGTGCACGTTTTAAGCAGAGAACATGTGAAAGCTTGTCAGTGCATGTCGGATAACAGTGATTGCATTTAGTTTAATTGTGTTTTTTCATCTACATCCAGGACATCCCATGATGCCTCCTTATTGGTCACTGGGTTTTCATCTTTGCCGCTGGGGTTATACGACCACTAACGTTACCCGAAATGTTGCACAGCACATGCACAGCGCCAACTTCTCTATGGTAATTTTAAGGTGTAAGACATTATCCTTCTAGTACAGTGCACACTATATGTATTGAATTCAATTGAATTGAATTATAATTTAATTGTAATTCTTCGTCCATATTGAATGTATTGAACCTATAAAATTCACCCTTTTTAAACTCTGTCAAAAATCGACATTTTTAAAGATCACTGATGCTTTTATTTTGTAAGGGCTCAATAGAGAACATTAATATCCTTTGAAAAAAATCTGCAAAGTGTGAAAGTGGCAAACTTATTCAGATACTTTCTTATGTTTTTTTTTTTTTCACCCTCAGGACGTTCAGTGGAACGACCTGGATTATGCAGATAAGCGAAGGGTGTTCACCTTTGACCCCAAGAGGTTTGGAGACCTGCCAGACATGGTGCAAGAGTTTCATAACGGAGGCATGAAGTATATCCTGATACTGGTGTGACATTTTTAAACCTGTTGATATTGATTTAATTATCACTGTTCGATCGAGAAATAAAACAAAAAAAAGATAATTGAAAAGTTATTATTTCAAGATATGTTGTAGAAACTAAAAAGTTGAAGCAGTAGTAGTCGCTTTTGTCCAGTAGATGGCAACAGAACTATCTTGTTTTTTTTTTTTTTTTTTTTTTTATTATTTTTTTTGGGTGGTTTAGGACCCCGGCATCAGCAGCACCAGCCCCCCAGGTACCTACCCTCCCTTTGAAGATGGACTGAAACGAGACGTCTTCATTAAAAACGCCACCGGAGACATTCTTATAGGAAAGGTCAGACACCTTGATTCCTGAGGAGTCATCGTGTGAACTGTTTGCTGTTTGTGTAGCTTCGTTGAACATGTGATCTACTGCACAGGTCTGGCCCGGTCCAACAGCATTTCCTGACTTCACTAACCCAGAAACCAGACAATGGTGGGAGGACTGCATCAGAGACTTTTATTCTAAAGTCCCCGTGGATGGTCTGTGGATTGTGAGTTGTGCAAACACGTAAAGTAGATCATTTACCAGCCTGTCATCTAAAATACAAGCTTTCGGATTCTGTTTGCTTTCTTTTCGCATTCAAATCTTTAAAATTAAAAGCTGGGATTCTATTTTCTTATTTTTTTTCTGCTCCCATCAGGACATGAATGAACCATCAAGTTTCATTCAGGGCTCAATGGAGGGCTGTCCTGACAGTGAGCTAGAGAGACCACCATACACACCCAGTGAGTGTATATCGTATTTTTCAGTCTACAAAATGCATTAAGTGAAACAAAATAGTCAGATAAGTCAAACTTTATTCAACTCATTCACAATAACTCTCAATATTGTTCAGTTTTGTCACATAAAATCGGTTCAAGGTCAGTAAGCACAACCAGAATTAATACATAAGATGCACTGTCGATTTTTGAGCAAATTAAAGGATTTTAAGTTTGCCTTATAATCCGAAAAATACGGTAGGTTAAGTGTTACTCTTTTCTGTCTCTGACATAGCACATACAACTATACATACATGTCAAACTTAATTTGTGGTGCAGGGCTTTCATTTACAGCTTGTCTGAATGTCACAAACAGGAGTGGTCGGAGGTCAGCTGAACTCGGGAACGATTTGTATGTCGGCTCTGCAGAAGCTGTCCACTCATTACAACCTGCACAATCTTTACGGACTGACTGAAGCCTCCGCGACGCACAGGTCAGATCAGTGCAGCCACTTGTACTGTCACTTGTTTGATTTAGAGTATGAGATGAACCCTTTTTCATTTCAATATATTTTCTAAAAGTAGCTCATGATGTTTAACACAAGCAGGAAAAAAAATCAAATCAAGAGGCAGCAACTAGAAGGAATGTTTGAGAAATACAGTATTTGGAAAAAATGCACGAGTAAATGTTTGTTGTTCTCTTTACAGTGTATTTATCTTGTTTAGTCTGTTGTCCCCTCAGTGCTCTCAAGAAGGTTCGTGGGAAGAGACCTTTTGTTTTGTCTCGTTCTTCCTTTCCCGGCATCGGCCGTTTCTCTGCGGTGTGGACCGGAGACGTCCGGAGCGACTGGGAGCAGCTTCGGTTCTCCATCCCTGGTGAGTTCATGTAAAGTGGAAAAACGTTGCCTCTTTTCAGCTCTCTTTAGAACATCAAAGTTAATGCTCAGTAATCCAGGTAAAACATCCAACAAAGTTACATGAGACATTTCATTCTTCATCCAAAGGACTTCTTCACCAGATGACCTGATTTAATTTTGTTGGATTTTTTTTTTACCCGGATTATTGAGCGTGATTTTGATATTTTGACCCACTTTGGCTATGGCTGCCTCAGAGGAGTCGACGGGGGAGAGGGCGGACTCCAGAAACCATCTCATCACCATCAAACTGGTTGGCCCACTATGTGAGTGTGCTGCTCGTGGGACTCAGTTTGTTCTGGCTCCTCAGGCTGGTGAAGGATGAAACGTCTCAACAAAAAAGAAACCATCCAGATGACCTGACTTAACTTTGTTGGGCTCTCTTTAGAACATTTTCATAGAAAGACTGATTGTGCAACATTGTTCTTTAATTTTTGTTTATGAATGAGGATTTTCCTAAGAGTCAAAGTTTCCTTCTGCTTTTGAAGCCCCGTACAGACAGTCTTAGAGTGGAGAGATTTTCTGTGAAGTTTTGTGTCAATCCCCCGTAGCGGTGCTGCAGTTCAGCCTTTTTGGGGTACCTCTGGTGGGAGCGGACATCTGTGGCTTTGGAGGCGACACCACCGAGGAGCTGTGTGTGCGATGGATGCAGCTCGGAGCCTTTTACCCGTTCATGAGAAACCACAACGACAAGCCCAATGCTGTGAGACACACACACGTTTTTAAATTAAATACATCTTTGTTAAAATACCGAAGTTTCACAGAGTTTGTTCAGACACCAACACCTGTACAGTAGTTTATTTATTTATTTATTTATTTATTTATTTTTTGGATGAAGTGGGGCTCTGGCCTCCTGGAGCACAGCAGTCCATCTGCTTCATGATTTAGGTGGAGCAGTAACTGTTTTCTCTCTCCGTCCATGTGTTTTCTCTGGCCCCGTCCGTCAGCCTCAGGAGCCGTACGTGTTTGGGCAGAAGGCCCAGGCGGCCATGCGGAGCGCATTAAACCTTCGCTACTCTCTTCTCCCGTTCCTCTACACACTCTTCCATCATGCACACACTTCTGCTGACACCGTCGCCAGGCCTCTTTTTGTAGAGTATGCGTTGTCTTTTCTTAGTCATTGTTGTTCTTTAGCCCATAAACAAACTAAGCAGCTTATGTTTAACCCTTTTTCTTGTATCTGTATTAATATAACTTGTAGGTTTCCCACTGATCGTAACTGCCAGCACATAGACCAACAGTTCCTGTGGGGAAGTTCACTTCTCATCAGTCCAGTTTTAGTCAAAGGGGCAGTCGAGGTGAAGGCGTATCTGCCAGCTGGTGCTTGGTACAGCCTGCACAACGTGAGTCCACGTGACGGTCTTAACTAACAACCATCACGTTTGGGGACATAAATATTCACTTGAATATATTTTGCCGTGTCAAGGGTCAGCCTTTCTACAGCAATGGCCAGTACTTCCTCCTGCCTGCACCTCTGGAAGCCATCAACGTTCACGTGAGGGAGGGACACATCATCCCCCGGCAGGTGGGTGTCTGCTTAGTGAAGCGGTGTGTTATTTTTCCCTCAGTTTGACTGAACATGGTGACAGAAGATGTTTGCAAACCTCTGCTCTTGACTGACTTCATCAGCTGAGCAACGTCTTAGCTGCAGTGCATCAGCTCGCACAGTGTTTGCTCGATTGGAACCTTGTTTAAAGATTAAGTTTTCAAAATGTTTTATGATCAACTGTTGTGTTGGTTTTCTGATCTACACAGTTCTGTTACACCATCTTGTGTTTGATCTTGGGTTCCCTGCGAAGGAGCCGGCTTTGACGACCGCAGCATCGCGCAGACGCCCTTTCTTCCTGACGGCGGCGCTGTCAGCAGGCGGCCGGGCCTGGGGTGACTTGTTCTGGGACAACGGAGACAGCCCTGACACTTTTGAAACTGGAAGTTATTCTTACGTTGTCTTCACTGCTGAGCAGGTAAGGTAGGAGACGAGAGATGCTTGCAGTTAGAGAAACGTGGAAACCGTTTCTGAATGTTTGTGCATTCATTCAGTCGCAGGTGGTTAGCGATCCTGTAAAGATGAATGGAGACTTGGACAGTCTGGTCATGGGGGGGCTTCAAGTATTCGGGGTGCCCTCACTGCCTCTCTGTGTTTTAGCAAATGGGAAGAATGTCAGTGATTTTACATACCAAGCTGACACCAAGGTGAGTTTTCTAATCAACACTTTGGGAGGATTTTCTACCACTCATGCAGCTACTTTAACAAAAACACGTCTTTGTGTCTCTTCTCGAAGGTCCTGAGAGTGACTGGTCTGGCCTTACCCATGTCAGAGGCGTTTACAGTCCAGTGGGTTCTCTGATGCGCTGAAATCCATCATTTATTGGCCTTCAAAAAGTTGTTTACCTTCTGCACTGCCGCTGAAGAGATCAGCTGCATTTTTCTACAACTCATCAACCACGTTAATCTCTGTCGTTGGAGAAATTATTGCACAGCTTTTATCCCTCTTTCAGTGTCAGAACCAGCAAGTTTATAAAACGGGATTAAAAAGAAAATAAGTTTTAATGGATGTGAATTATTGATTTAGCCATTTTTGCTGCTATTACACTGACAAGGACAAAAATGAGAACCTTTTTTGTAACTTTTATAGTTTCTTAGGAAAATCTACAAAAATATATTTTTTCATAAACAAATAAAAGACTAAAAAAGGGAAATATGTCTTGTGGTGTTTACTTTGTAAGTAAGCTGCAGTTCATGCTAATTTATGTTGTTTATGTCAATTGAATTAAAATGACTAAATTTAAAGAACTGTGAATGTTGAAGATGTGTTTCTTCTCATTTAAATAGCTTTATCTCAGTTATCATTTTATTAATACTACAAACGCTTTCTGCATGAATCAATAAAGAAGTCAAAATTTCTTTGGATTTATTCACGAGAATCTGTTGAAAGTGGAAAAGTTGTTAAGCAATTAGTGTAAAACCAAAACTTTTTTCGTTTTGTTTTATATTATTAAAACAGTACTTAGAGTGTGCATGTGCTGCTAGTTCAGTGCAAATTTAAATAATGTATAATTCCTTGTCAATATTTAGTTACGTGTTGTGCACATTTTATTCCTTAAAGTATTAAAATTCTTCGTTGGCTGTATATTTAATCAGTGCTAATATTTTAATAAAGAGACGTGTGATGAGTTGTCAGGATTGGACCCAGTTTTAGTCAGGCAGACGGAGGCAGCAGAGTTGGTGATGCTCTGACTCCAGCTCTGGTCCTGATGATGGACCAACCACCTTCCAGCCTTCGCCCGTGACCTCTGAAACGTCACTTGTGATGCAAAGGGTCAACTATTCATATTATAAGCTTGGTAGAATATAAATACTTATAACATACCTCATGCCTAGATTTTATATAAGTGTTTTAAAGATAAAATAATTCCCGCTTTGTGTGACAAAAAAAAGCATCTACGTGCCGGAAGCAGCTGAGTGATTGGTCTTGGGCGGTGAAGTCAAAATAGAAATATTTCAGGAAGCGAAACTTGATTTTTCAAAATTAAAACATCACTTGTTTAAAAGAAAAGACGCCGCGCGCGACCTACGTAATTTTATTTTGAAAGTTCAGAGCGGAAGTCTGTGCTCTTTGCCGTTGACGCCGCAGCTTGGAGGAGTCCGCTTACAGTCGGGGGAGCGCTGCGATAAAAACAGGAGCCGAGTTGTAGTAACCCGTGGGAAAACCGCGAGGAGGGAGCTGGAACAGCCGCCTGGTGGTGCTCGGTTCACGGCTGCTAGCTGACATGGCTGTCCGGCGCGGGTTGTAGCTTCCTGCGGCGGGACTGAAGGTGAGAGTACCCCCCCAGCGCGTGCTGCTTCTTCTGGGCTCGGGTTCTTTTGGAACAGGTGTATCATGTGAGCTGTCACAGGACACCAAACTACTAACACCAGCGACACAGACATGGCTGCTGAGCTACATGGAGGAGGGAAAGAGCCTCTGCTCAGACTTTGACCCAGACAAGACTCAAAACAGGCCTGTGTCATTAGCCTTGTCCATCTGCTGTCCTCAGGAGGACACTGCCTGTCAGCCTGAGGACAGCTCCTGAGACACGTCCCTCAGCACTCAGACCTCCTTTACTTGTAACCCTTTTCATTTTGATAAGAAACTGTTCACCTTTCATTCAACCTTTATTTATACAGGTTAATCCCATTGAGCCCCAGGGACTCATTTACAAGAGAGACATCGTTTAACAAAGAGTGATGACAACATGGGACAACGCAACAGTAGACAATCATAAAGGATGCATACAAATTGAGAAAAACAAGTGAAAATGAAATGGTATTAAAAAAATGTAAATAATAAAAATTAAAAAAACAGCTAGGTTGCAAGGCGATGTAGAAACTACAAACAAGAACATGTCTGATTTTTGAACGTCCAGAGGACCTTACTTAACTTTTTTAGATTTTTCTACCTGGATTATTGAGCATGCATCAGGATATGTCTGCATTGGTTTTTCCCAGGAATTTAGCAGATGTTTGAAGCCACTTAGAGATTTTACCCAATGATCTGACGTACTGTACATTACTTATACAGATTGTGGTGGGTCCTAAGACTGAGCCTTGTGGTACACCATTGTTGACAGATAGCTGGAAGAAGTACCATTATGTTGAACATTGCCTCCAATCAGAGAGATGATTAAAGAACCAACCAGTAGTGTGATTGGCGAAACCAATTTCTGAGATCTTATGACATAAGATGGAATGGTCTACAGGGGTGTCAAACTCACAAAGGGTGCCAAAATTAAAATCCTTTTTCAAACTAAGGGCCAATTTTAGAACCTACATTAACTAAAATCAGATACCAACATCTTTTCTTGGTCACAGGTTACTCAACAAAAGTTTGATGGTTCTCATTTGACATTCTCTGTTGTGTTTTCATCATAATCAAAGATTACTGAAAAAAATTCAATAGACAGAAGTATTTTACGTTTCACATATCATCTTGGGGGCCAGATAAGATGTCAACGAGGGCTACATTTGGCCCCCAGACCTTGAGTTTGACACATATGGTCTACAGTATCAAAAGCTTTCGACAAGTCTAAGTAAAAAAGAAAAAATATGTGGGACTAAACAGTTTTTAACGTTAAAGCTCAGCCAGTGATTCATTACGGTCACCGTGGTAACCACACACCTGCATCTGTCACTCCCTGACAGCAGAAACAGACTGAAAAATAACCCTCGAACAAACAGTTGCTGTGTGAAACTTATTGGTTAGGCCAGGAGCGGCAGAAGCTAAGCTGCTTTTGAGTTTTTATGTTTCTAAGATGTTTGATGCTGGAAATATGACAAGTATTAGTAAAGACGCTTCATGTCTGGTTTTAAAGAAAATATTTTGAGCTAAAATGTAACATCTGTGGGCGTTTGGCTGAAAAAGGCAAAAAATACTTACGTTTTGATGAGTAATTTCTATATGCACCAAAAAAAAGCTGTAAGAGCAAGTTTTGTTTGCAAAGGTTTTGAAATTTTAGACATTTCAAAAGCTGTGACATAATACGTTGTGTTAAAAATAGCCTTAAACTGTGATTGTCTAAAACTTGTAAAGGGTATCAAAACGCCCATTCAGTAACCTAAAGCCCAGCTTTCTGCAGCCCGTTTGAACTTTGAATGATGATTCTGTGATGTATACCTGAGCTGAAGAGCCCTAAAGAGGACGGCTTTTCTCACGTTTTGCCAAAATGCCCTCGATCACTGTTGTTTCTGTTTTGTTTGTTTGAGCAGATTTATTGCGCAAACTTTTGTTTACGTTCTGCGACGTACCGCTAAAGTCATAGTGCACCGTTTCTGATCGAGATGCACTTTTTTATGTATAAATTTAGCATTTTGTTTCAAATCTGTACAATGAGCTACTGGCCTTATTTTAATGAAATAAAGATGCTTCAATGTTTTTGCATTGACACCCATAATAAGTAATGCAGACTAGAACTAGCGCTCTGAGTAAAGTGTATGTTTGGCCACAAGGAACTTTTCTGGTGCACAAACGTTGACTTGAAACATTCAGTTTCTTTAACGCGTGCCTCCAGTTGTACAAAGCCTCGCCTGTCTGCTCGGCTTTCCACTAAAACTTGAATTTTGTCCCAGCTGTGTCACGTTCTGCGGAGTCCACATGAACCTAGTTCTTCGGGCTTCTTTGAGGCTGATCTGTTATCGGCTGCCCCAGGCGTCTCAGTGTACAGTCAGCTGCTCTTTCATTCAGACGTCAGCATGAAGACTTAATGATTGTAGCCCAGAGGTGAGATGCTGCTGCGCTTGAAAAAGTCTCACATGGCAGCTTACATGGCTTTTTATTTTCGTAAAGCTACCGCTAAATTTCTGATAATTCTCAATCAGAGGTCATCTGGACAGTTTCTTTTTAGTAGAAACATTTCAACTTCACTCCAGAGGGCTTCATCAGTCTGATGAACCCCTCTGGAGTGAGGGTGAAACGTTTCTACTAAAAAGAAACTGTCCAGATGACCTGATTGAGAATTATCAGATTTGACACCTGGATTATTGAGCATGAACATTCTTGTCTACCGCTAAATTCTTTTTGCCCGCTCTGTAGGTCACAGAGTGAGATGTTCGTCACTCCTAAAGACTGAGGAGTCATTTTGATAAAAACTCAAACGGGTCAGGCGGTCCACAAACACATTGAGGTGTTGACGTGATCAAAGATGAAGTGAGAAGAATGAACAGAGAGGACGTTTTCTCTTATCAGCCAGTCTGAACATGAAGCTGACCTGTGTCACCCTGCAGTCACACATGCACACAAAAATAACCTCACAACAGGGAATGTGTGACCAGAAGAACACAGCTCTGTGGAGTGTTTAAAACCTGTCAGTGTGCAGCTTCTTCAGACAGGGTTAGCTTTTAGTTTTTCCTGGGCAGGAATGCCTCCACATTAAAAAGCTCCTGGCTGACATTCAGTAAACGTCTAATGAGGTGGAGGAGCATCTTCGCAAGAAAATACATTTTTTGGTTTGTTTGATTTAGTTGTTTTTTATGTTTGCAAGTTTTCGAAGTCAAACATATGATGTTATAATCTCGTGCAATACTGTGGATGTGCTTAAAGATGATGCTGAGGATGACTCTCAGCCTCCACTACACAGAGTTTTACTTCAATATCTGTAAAATTGACTGTTAGTCATTTTTGTGTTGCTATCGTTTAGCTGTGGCAGCCATCTAGCATGGAGTCGGCACCAAAAGTTGATCAGTTGTGAATTTACCGGTACATCTAGTGACTACTTTCTGAGAGTTTCATTAGTTCATGAGATATTTATTAACACTAGTGACAAACAAACATATATACATTTTCTGAAATCTTTTTAACTAAAACTAGGCCTGTCACAATAACAAATTTTGCTGGGCAATTAATTGTTTTGGAAATGATTGCGATAAACGATAATATTGTTTGAAATTTGCCAATAATTAGTAATTATTGTCAAATTTAAGAAGAGATGTTTGTTAATGTTTGTGTGTAGTACCTTTTTTGACCACTGGATGGCAGCATACGACTGTTTGAGCTCCCATCTTTAAGAAAGATGGGAGGGAGGCCCCTTGATGAGACATGGGCTGTCTCTTGTTTCTGTTTTTCGTTTCTCAAAATGGTGGATGCTCGTTGTGGTTTGAGCTATTTAGCATAGCATTTGTCACACCAAGCTTTTAATAAAAAAATAAAAAATAAAAAATCAGTAAACAAGTTCTCAGCTTCTTTTTGCAGAGAAAAACAACTTTTTAGACGAAGGCACGCTGCGTTGTAGTCTATGCGATACGCAGGTATACGGAGTATACCCACTAAAAAAGCTTGGGAATTTCAGTATACCCACTTAAAAGTGCCCAATAATATGTGACATATTACTGGGCTTGTATCATTGTCAACACATTTGGAACATTTTATGAACACACTGAGTTGGTTCAACCTGTTTTTTTAATAATTATTACTTCAGTACTTACTACTTAATACTTGAACATGTTTTGCTTTTATGCATGTTACAAAGCCAACTGTTGTACAAAGCTTGTTGTACATTTTATTCAAATAATAATGTTTTTCTTAGTTCACATCTTAGATTTTAATAATTTTTTACTTTGCATTTTATTGTTGGATGTAACTGGGACCCT
>JARVGV010000412.1:17101522-17118717 GCA_031762435.1 Hypsolebias longignatus | reverse complement strand
CTTTTATTGAGTAACAGTGTCACACGTCATAACCACATCTCTGACGTTTATAACAAACAAAACCGTGTGAAAATCGGGTAAGAATTCGTGAAGTTATGATTGTTTTTTAGTGGAGCATACAGCTTCTTCAATACAAATACATGCGCTGGGAGCGAGAAATATACCCATCCAAGATGGCGGCCGCACGGAACGTCCGCTCCAATAGGCAGCTCTAGTCTGTAGGGTATCTCCTGTACATATCTATGGATAAGCCACACCCCTTGCATAAAAATACATTATAAGCACCAATAAGAATTGCAGGGACATTTACTATAAGACTTCAAATGAAACAATGTCCCCAAACTATACAAGAATGCCAAAATGAGAAACAAATCAACTCAAACCCTACAATAATGGTTATGTTCATTTATAATGAACACATGAAATGAAATACAAAAACGTCAGTTTAAATATGAAAACAAAAAATGTCAGAAAGATGTGTGGTCAGCAATATAGTGCAGTCCAAAAATCAATGGAGTGATGTTTATACCTATGCAAATTCACGTGTTATGGAATAAACGAATGTCATCTTTTGTAATTTTTTTTTTTTTTGGAGCAAACCAAAAAACGGGCTCCCATCAAACTTAATTTTTCAAAACACACCCACACACACCCACACACACACATGCTTAGGGTTCTCATTAAGACAATAACTGCCTGCTCCAACAATACATTAATTAAATTGTGTCTTGTGTGAACAAAGTGCGTCGTTGGGGGCTCAATCCCTCTGAGTCTGAAATCCAAATCTTTGTCACCTCAAATAAAAAGCACTTGTAGCCTCACAAGGCCTATCCACCATGATCCCTCTTAACCATTATTCATTTCCTATAAGCACCGCTGCTCCCCTCAGGGTGACACGACGAGGTTTGCAACTCCTAATCAGACTGTTTGCCTGTTTTTTTTTTTTTTTTTTTTTTTTGACTGACCGTTTTGTCCTCTCGCTACGTTTTAAAGACACGGCGCCTGCAGGCACAACTGACGACTACGGGGCCCCCATAAGAGGCAGCTCCGCTGGGAGGAGTTCCTAATCTAGGATTATTCTTCCAGACCCGCAGCCAGCTGGATTAAAGGACGGTTGGTGGAAAAGGGCACCGTCAGCACTCTTCCCCTGCAGCTCAATGGATTAAACTGCCTGAGAAGGGCAGGGAGCCTCGTTGGTCCCCTCACTTTAGGAGCACCATACATGGAAGGAAAAAACTGTGTGTGTGTGTGTGTGTGGGGGGGGGGGGGGGGCGTGTATTTGGTGCACATACACAAACAAGATTTAGAGTTCATTTTTCCATTCTCAACTTGGAAGTATCACATATGTTGCAGGGTGATACCATACCATTAAATTTTTTATATTTTTTTAGATGATAATCATTTTAAAATCCACAAGGTTATCTCTAAGGCGTAAATTCAAGCTGTAGTCAGATAAATTTCTTCTAAACTCAATCCCATCATTTACTGTGTAAATATTTATGACGCATTCTCACTATTGTGATCCATTTTTCTTTCATACATTTTTTTTTTTTGGCATATTTCTCGTTCCACAATTTTTGTCCCATTTCAACAATTCCTATATCAAACCGTTCAGTTTTTTCAGGACAATCCTGCTGTGACTTTTGGTATTGGTGCAACTTTAGCTTTTTGAAATATTTAGCCTTTTCTGCCACTTTTTTCTCATAGAAGATGAATTGAACTAATTTTACATCCTCCAAATCTTTAGATCGGTTTACAACCTTTTACAGCTCCTTTCACATTTTGTTCCAGATCAACTTCTTTGTTCTAATTTAAACTTTTTTCCAACTACTTTTAGCTAATTTCAGCTGATTATGATCATTTTAGATTATTTCTGCTAACTACAATATGTTTGTGTTTCTTCTAACTTATTTTAGCTAATTTCAACTTATGCTTCTTTGAGCTCATTTCTGCAAGTTTCAACCTTTTCTGCTATATATCAGCTACTACTGTATGCTAATTTTAGCATTTTGGCTAAATCCACATTTTTTGCACTCATTTCAACATTTTCAGCTTAAATACAGCAAAAATTTGCTTTCTCCTTCCCCTTCTGGTAATTTAAGCTTCTTTCAACTTTTTTAGCTTTTTTTAATTTTTTTTTTCAACTAATTTCGGGTTTGTTTGTTTGTTAGATAATTTCCATGTTTCTGTGCTCATTTCTGCTTCTAATTGGGCACAATTGTGTTCTCTCCACTTCCTTATGGTAATTTAAGCTTCTTTTTGCCTTTTCAGCTACTTTTATTTTTTGCTGATTTCAATGTTTCTAGCCAATTTCCTAATTTTTGTGCTCATTTCTGTTTATTTAAACCAAATTCAGCAAATATGTGTTCTTCCTGCTTTCTTCTGCTTACTTTGGTTTGTTTTTTAATTTCAGCTACATTTCAGCATGTTTTTAGATAATTTCAGCTGTTTTTCAGCAAGTTCAGCAAAAAGCATCCACACTGCATTTTTGCAGGAAAAGCAGTTTCTTTAGTTACAATAGTTGTTCGCTATTTGTGCACTATAATGTGTTTTTCATGTGTGAGAGAATAAGCAGAGCAGCCTCTGGTTTAATTTGTGTCGTTCATTTTGTGTTGATCGTGGCTTTCATGTGTGAAACTTGAGTGCATGAGATCAGCAGCTGAGCAGATAGTTCCTCCAACCAGTACTTGGCTACTATTGATTGTGAAGTGGTCAATGAGAGTAAAGTCTCAAAGCTGCTGCTGATGGATCGATTGGGACCCAGTGCTGAGCCTTTTGTGTGGCCGGCATAAGGAAATGTGGATGGCAGCATGCAACGTCTGCTTTTTTCTTTTTAGTTTGATAAAAAAAGAAAAGAGCAACATTCAGTCGTATTGCTTAGTTGGTTTGTTTTTCTTTTTTCTTGCTGTTAAAAGTTCAATGCATGTGTGAGCCTTGGATCCCTGCAGCCACATTACTTACCCATCAGGACCACATCCCACCAACTTACCATACATAAAGAGGCCATATTGAAATTGCCAGGTACCTAATTTGGTCTTTGTCGCCTATAATTGAAATCACTCATCCCTGCCCCCCTCGGAAGAGAAGAGAAAAAGTAAGGGGAGGGTGGGGGAGCAGGAAAGATAATTGCCTTATAAGGCAATAGGCTTGTTATGAATGTGACGTCTCATTCCCAGCAGCCCGCTGGCAGATGATACGGTAAAGCCCACATCTCAAATCCATCTGAAGAAAGCTGGCTTTGCTGCGATAGCTCCAGCTGTCTCGTTCGGCACGTCTCGTGCACATGTATGTGTGAACGGGAGGGCTGGTGGTGCATGTTTACCATATTACTGCTGCTGAGTTGATACTCACAGAAGGATTCTGTTTTTGGTGTGTGGCGTTTGATGTGAGCTGTGTTTGTTACCGGGATGATGAGTCAGGTGGGCAGGTTAAAACGCACACACACACACACACACAACCATGTGCATCATGCATTTTCAAGCTTGTCTTTTTTGTTTAGTTTTTCCTCTCTTTTTTCTCTCCTCTCCTTCTTGTTGCATCCTTTCCCCATGAATTTCATCCCCTCCTCTCCTCTTCATCACCATCCCTTTCCATCTCCGTACATCACAGTGTTCCCTTCCCCCAACGAGACAGTCAGGCTTGCTGTGTGTGTGAATATGTGTGTGTGCACTCCCAGCTGGGGGCAGCAGTAGGGAGGGATGTTCTTTGGGGAAATGGAGGACGATATGCAGTCTGCTCTTTTTGGAAAACCATCACTTTATCATCTGTTCTCCTCCTCTTCCTCTCTGCTCTTTGTTTGCGTAAAATTTTCCTCCTCTATTTTGAGCTTTCCTCAGATTTGCTTTATCTAAACCCTCCAAAATTTGTTTCAGTCCTCCTCATTGATTTTCATACTCTTGTCCTCTCACCAGTGATTTTTTTTTTTGTGCCAGTCTTTCTGGTGTCCTCTCAGCACGTGCATCTCTCCCCTGCAGAGCAGGGTCTCCTCCCATCACTACTCCTCACAGGGTCTCCAGTCTCTTTACAGCCCAGCCCTCCATTTATCTTGGCTCTTCTTTTTTAGAAGAGCCTCAAGCTCCCTTTCAATTATCTCCCCCTCCGCACACCCGACTCGTCCCTTGGCGGTCGCTGGGAGACAGCTTATCTGTGCAAATATTTGCTTTTTTTCATGAATATGCGATCATTAAGCACCCTGCAAAGGTGTGGGCAACGGCACTGATGAAATGGTAATTGTGCCTCGGTGAGGCCCTCGCCTGCATTCCTTGCCTTTGCAGGAATCTGGCAGGAGCTCAGACGAGGTAAGCGTCTGGGTCAGGGCAGGCAGAGAGCAACAGAAGAGAGGAAGAAACGAGTTCCTCCAGAACACACGACTTTGGGATGAGCTGCTTTGAATCCCTAACACCTGAAGGGACATTAGCCTCTTGACTTGTGTGAGACAATCTTTAAACAATGTTTATCACAGCGTGATCATTGACAGCCCTACTTGGATTTACATGTAATGAAATGCATTATCAAGTGTGTTATCACTGTTTTTATTAAAGCCAGGCAAAATGAGCGTGTGTGTGCATGCGCGTGTGCCCTGGGGGAAGTTCAGTGGTCGATTCTCATGCAACTGGATGAGGACCAGGAGGCCAGCACGAAAAGAGGATTAGAGTCTGTTTCAGCATGGAGTTTGTATCTGTTGCAAGATTGCCTAAATATGGCGAACAGCAACAGCTTTGTTTTAGGCGAGGAATATAGTTGGGTTCAGCTAAAATGAGAACGGCCATTTCCACTGGCTCGAGCCATGGGGCCTTGGCCAGAATGGCAGAGCTGCTCTGTGGGGAGACGAGGTGATACAGAATAAAACAGTTCAGACCTCCACTATAGAACAGTGAATGAAGACAAACTGCTCACTAGAAAATGACTTTCTCTGTCTGAGCTTTCTTTTAGGAGAGCTTTGGTAATGGGGTTCTAGAAAATTTATGAACAATTCGTATCTTGTTGGACACTAGCGTTTTTTATGCCACCAAGTGTCCCTACCTTTTTGTTCATGGAGAGTTGAAGCCAGTTGGACAGCTGTTTACAGATGCTTCCATGTTGTATTTTTGAGTCTAGAGGCTATAGATTTGAGGCTTTAAGTCCTGTCTTCATTTAACTTTTGAGCATAAAATATTTCATCACAGCTAAACGTTTAAAAATGTTTGAAGAAACCACAACACAGCAAGAACTATTGCTGCTGCCATTAGTAAATGTGGCTCCCCCTCCTTGGTTCTTCTCAGGTGTAGATGATTTTCCATTACAGTGGGGACCTGTTTCTCCGCTGGGACCATCGATGCAAAGTGGGCAGGATTGTAACTGGTCCTTCTATTTCTGTCAACATACTTGAACCGATGACTCGGTGGTGTCCCTGAAAGGGAAGGCAAGGTTCTCTTTTCTACCTCCTCCATGTACAGGTTTACAACAATAAGAGAATGGGGACCCCACAGCCCACCCATGTTTCTGCTCATAATATTGCTCCCCATATGTGAAGTAGGTTGACAGCAGTTTCAAGAGTTGGAACAGTTGCTCTGTGGAATGTGTGGTCCTGCTGCTCAGAGTGTATCTGATTTTAACCTTAAACAGACCACCTCTACTGCCTCATCAACAGAAAAACACATAAATAGTGATGTGACATCAAAAGAGACAAAGTTTCATCAGTCTCCATGATGACATCCCTCACCTGATCCACATGATGTATGTGTACATGATGTTCTGAGCTGCCAACTAAAGGGATGAGTAGATGCCAAATATTTGGAAACATTATGACAGAATTAATCATGTTACTTAACAATTGGTCTTAAAGGTACACCTTGTTAGTGGATTTTGGGTAAACCATAAAGACCAGGCATGGCTTCTCCTGAGAACAGTCTGTGGTACATAATACAGTCAACAGCCTTGTCCTTTCTGGATCTTTTGTCAGAAGCTCATAAGTGGTTAAGTCACTAAGTGCCATAACTTTTTCATTACAGTGTTTCTGGTTCAAAATCACTGTGCACCTTCCTTCGTCTGTTGGGAGGATGATGATGTTCTCGTCCTTGCTGAGAGGGGTTAGTGTGTCCCTCTCCCCTCTGCTGATGTTGAAGGTGATGTTGCCGAGGCAGGCTGAAACTTTGTTCCTAAGTTGTTCTGCTTCAAACTTTGACATTTTGTTGATATGGATGATTCTGTGGCTGTGATCATCTCCACCAGATTAATTTTTCTTGGTGCAACTGCAAAGTAAACATTTGGGAAAGCAAACAACCACTGGCCAAAAGGATGGCCCAGCACAGAAGAGCAACATCATCAGGCCAGGTCTTCATTCATCTGCAGGCCAGCGGTCATTCTTTCAGGGATGAAGATGTTCACATCTTTTATAGAGAGGAACGATGGGTTGAGAGAGGAATGAAGGAAATATCTTTGTGAAGAGAACCTGTCCGTCATTAAAAGGCTGTGGGGTCTTCATGTTGTCACTCTCTTACAATGCTGTTATTGTTAGTGTCACTCAGCCCTCTGTGAATAGCAAGCAACCATCAGGGCTCTAACTCTAACTGCGGATGGTCCTCATTTTGCATGTGCAACCAGCAAACTGGTTGATCCATGGTGCTGTTTCTAAGACTGAGTTTGTTGCAGCTCCTCAGACTGAAGAAGACTTTTGGATAAAAGAAGAAATGTTACAACCAAAGTAGAATAAGTCCAGAGGACCTGACTCGACCTTGTTAGATTTACCTATCTGGATTATTGAGTATGCATCAGGACATTTTTTTGTTTGAATTTTGATAAGGGCACAGTCCTGTTAGATTCCATGGGTGTGATAGACTTTAACTTTGTTTAGGACCAGCCTGGGACACTGATCCCCTTCCAGCTTCAACCTACAGGAAACTGATGGTTGTAGACACGATAACTCTTTGAATAAACTCATTTTAAAGATTTATATTTAAATCTGACTTGATTGATGTGCTAATGGCTAGTCAGAGCAGGGACAAAATCGACGTTGATTGCCCCTGTGTTGAAACAACTCCAGTCTCAAAGGTTTTAGAGATTGATCCAGTGCTGTTTCATTAAACCACTTGTCAGTTTTGCATTAGATGACCATTCTGCCTGAAATGGGGTTTTTCTGCAGGAAGTGTCCTATTCTGCACAGGAAGTGCTATAGCTAGCTTTTTCTGCTTTTTGCTGTTGCAAACAGTCATAGAATTCTGTGTGAGAAACTGTTTAATGCAAAATTAGCTGATGTTTTATAACACGGTGTTTGCATCAACTGCTACAAAAAGTTTGAGACAGGAGTCGTTTTAAGACACCACTCTATTTTGGACTTGGTCCTACTCAGATTAGCCCAGCTCAGATTAGATTAGCTCATCAATCCAGTCAGATTCAAACTCCTTCAAACTGAGGTTGTTCAAACAACAACAAGGACATTACTGTTCATGTAACGACTGATCCATCTGCCGAGGTCCTCTGAACCTCAGCGTGTTCGACCCGCTGCAGTCATTCCTGTCAGTGTAACGGTGTTCTTCATTTGGTCTTGAGGCCTGCAGAGTCCAGAGCTGAAAATCCAAACACCTCTCCTGTGTGGTCCCTCAGAGCTGCAGCAAACCCGACAAGCTCAGCAGAATTCCTCTCCTGCTGGCATTCAGTTAAACTTTCCTTTGTTTTAATCTCCCGATCACCTTTTATCACTCATTTCACTCGTGTTAACGTCTTCCTTCATGCAGCTGCAGCTCAGGTGAGACAGAGCGGGGATGCTGTGTCACTTGCAGGCTGAAGAATGACCGACCTGAGGAGAGAGGATAGCTGAGCCTCAGACATGGGAAAAATGAGGTTTGCATTTAAAAGCTGTTTCCACATTCAACCACTGTATTCAGTTTTGAGACTACCCCCCCCCCCCCCCGCCCACAAGTATATGAAGCAGTGACCTCTAGCACTGCTCTGAGGCTTCTCAGCTACCTGTTATCTCCCTCCCCACGTGAGGAACATTTTCCTATCTCTGGCAGAGATGAAGTAACCGTAACGTCACGTTTCTCCTGCAGCTCTTCTAACACGCCTTTGTTTCGGTGCAAACCCTCCTGTTTGCTCCTTTTTCATGCTTTTCTTTGCATCTTCCTTCATATCGTTCCAACATTTCACTGGAAATCCCTCTTATTTTCCCATCTCCGTCATTGAGAATCACGGTTCAAAGTGTCTGTTTTGCAGGTGTGTGTGTGGGTGGAAGGATGCTTCCTCTTCATACCAGATGCCTCATTATCTCCTGTCTTATCCTTTTTGCTTCAACAGGCCCCAAAAAAACACTCTTTCCTCTTCATCTTCCCCTCTGCTCTGTTTTTTCCACAGGTGAAATTTTCCTGCAGTCTCCCTTTGTCTTTGCTCTGCCACCTTCCCCCCTCCCCCCGCTCTCCCTGCTTTCCCAGAGAAGTCGACCTGTTATCGGCAGGGTCTATGAATATAACAGACCCACTCACCTCCCCAATATTGCCCATGTATTGCTCCTGTCTGCCTGAATCACTTAAATACAGTCTCTGGTGCTCTGCTATGACTCCTTTTTCTCCTGCAACACTGGTGTGAATCCAGAGTTAGACTGATGAATGCTGCGCAGATGGTTCATTACATGCAAACTAAAATTGCACAGTGCTCAAAAAGAAAATCAAACATATTTTGATTACTTAGCAGGGGAGATTTTAAATCTTGTCATCTGTTGGCTGCTTTTCAGCAGAAAAAACTTTTTTTTTTTTTTATTTAAGTTAAACCACAAACAGCTTTAATTCGCCAATCTTTCCAGAGCTAGGGAACAGCCTGTTCTGTTCATCCTCAGATTGTGGCTCCGCAGTCAAGGCTGCAGATGCAGCACACAGATAAGAACCCGCTGCCATCGTCGATGCCATCGTTCTTCCTGCGTCGCTCCTAGAAACTCACAAGACGCTTCACTAAAAACCTGTTTACAGTGCGGCAAGCAATGGCATCCTCCGCCTTCCAGTGTTTCTCCTTGATGCCACAGCTTCAGTAGCACACCAGAGAACAAGAGGCTTAGTGGTGACACCCCCCCCCCCCCCAACCACCAAAAAATAAAAATAAAAACCTCTTTCCACAGTACTGATTTCTGAATTAAGGAGCAGAGATTTCCACACCTCTGAGTTGCATTGTGTAATGGGGATAACACATCTTTTCATGCATCTTTTCTCTTGCAGTGCCTCAGAGAGGCAGCTTCTCCTTATTTACAGTTTTAGACACTGGGCGGATGAGGGAGGAGAATAAGAGAGTGTTGATTTGAATTCCCTTTATGGAAGGATTTGGAGGCTTGATAATGAAGGAAACGTCTAAAGAGGGTGTTTATGCCTATTTCAGTTCTTGAAAAGAGTATTTTTCTTTGGCTTTGAATTCCAGCAGGACGCTTGTTCTCTCGTCTCTCGGACAGATGTGGACGCCACTGAAAGGACTGGGAATATTTTCATTCCAGTGTGATAAAGAAGATTCCCTCCTCCACATTTCAGCCTCTCCCTTTTTCCTCTCACCCTTCCTCTGCTGTCCTCCAGAACCCTCCTCATCGTTTTCGTTCCTCCGCCTCATTCCAACGCTGCAGTGTTGTGTTTTGCCTTTCCAGGTTCCGCATTCCTCTGCACAGCATACCAACCTGCCCGTCAGACCGCCGGAAGAATTCCTGGCCTGTGATTATCCACTCACATTTCATGTAGACAAACGTGCACTTGAGAACAGAGAGAAAAAGAGACAATAAATTCACACACAGGGTGAGGTGGAGTGGGGTACTCTTTTGTGAGGAACAGTTTGTTGTTCTTTATTGAAGGGAGTTCAGATGATGTATCCAAAACACCCAAATTCCATTGATTTGCTTTGGAGGAATCAATTTTAATCAGATTTATGTTTTAACACAACTTTTTTTTTTTCATTTTATCTGTGATATCTAATTTATCTTTTTTGATTAAAAAAAGTTTAATTTGCATTTATTTCTAGAGAACGAATAATTAGCTGAGATTCGCTGGAGTAGAATAAATTATGTAGCTGTGAAATTTAAATGATTCATGTGCAGACGTGCATTTGTGATCATGGCAAAACGAACATTTTGTTTTTTTCTGGAATGAACAAACTAGTTCTTAATGCATCTAGAGCACATTAATGCTGTCTCCGATGCACGCACACACACACACACACACACACACACACACACATTCAGAGAACCTACCAGTTGGCACAGGGTGTTAATTGTGTTGGGCCTCGGGGCAAAAATAACATTACACCGAAGACAGAAAGACAGAGCGTGTTCTGTTTTTTCCCCCAACTTCCTCCTGTCTGTTGAGACAAAACAACACGTTCGTGAAAAAAAGAACAGCTTTTTATTACCACGCAAATAATTACTGTTACATGTGCCTCAAAACAGGGTGGGACTACTTGTCTTTTGTTCAACTTTTCTTTTTGATGGCCTCAGTTCTCCAGTGAGTCCCTGCAGACCATGTTTTCAGGACTATACGACTGTTAATTGCTAATTAGGTTGGTGCAGCAACAGACCCCTGCACGAGGTGATGGCACTGTGTCGCAGTACAAAGAAGAATTACAATATAAGGTGGCGGAGGAACGTGTCAACATCTGTTCCCTGTGTGGACGAAACAAAAAAGGTTTTAAGTATGGCACACTTGTTCTGTCTCACTGCTGGATCGCAGCTGGCGTTGCAGAAAAACAAACTTGTACACAACAAAACACACATCGTGGGTAAAAGAGGTATATTTATATATCTTTAGTTTCTTGATATGAGGCTTCAGATCTTAAAAAAAAAAAAAAAAAAAAACTACCTCAGAAGTGCCTTAATTAAAAAAAAAAAAGTTTAATTAAGACCAGGTTAACAAATAAAGGGCTAATCCGAGCGAGGCCAAGACCAAAGGGGATTACCGTCTTAAAACAGCTTCAGTCTCTGTTTCAAAGAGCTGAACACTATTTTATAAACCTTTTACAATGATGTCAGTTTTACATGTAGTTTCTATTCTATGGAGTTCTGAGATTTTGCATTTGGAAACTTTAATTCATCTCTTTTCTGGATGTAAATCACTTTATTTGTTTCCTCTGGTATTGGACGCTGTGCAGTTGGAAGGATTTTTACCGAAACCTTTTTACTTTTGGACATTTATTATGATGCGTAACTATGGCAATAAGGTGTTTATTTTTAACAATTGGGGGTAGCTGACTTACATCTCAAAAGCTCAAATAATATTTCAGCTGCAGCCCCAGATCTCTGAGTTGAAAAGGAGGCGCCGTGGATGTATTCTCGTCTACCAGGTGTCGATACTTGAGTAACTGACCGACAAGATCCTGGAGCTGGCAGGAAATGTGGCTCGTGACGACAAGAAGACCAAGAAACATGCCATATCCAAGTACGGTAGACAGATCAGCATCTGCAACCAGTTTCTTCAGATCTGCTGTAAGACAGACCGCTACAAGAGCTCCTTCCTGCCCACAGCCATCAGCATCTAACAACTCTTTAATGGATCCAGGATGATGAGTTAAAACAACATTTAAGTTCCCTCTGGGATTAATATAGTATTTTGAATAAAATTGATTTTAATTATCTGATCATTGGCATGAAATACTGTGGGGATTTTTGAGCTCAAACAACATTCGCAGCAGCAGCTAGCTGTAGCAGCCTGTATCCTGAAACATTATTAAAATATTTCTGCTGGAAAAAAAAAAACATTTAATTACAAACTGAAGTCAATGTAATAATTAAAAAAATTGTGTTCACATTAACTCCTATGAAATTTTACAGCTTGGAGTTGTTTACAGACTGAGGGAGTGGGGGCACAGAGGTTAGAGAAGGCGTGTGATCAAAAGGTCGCTGGGTCGACTCCCTGGACTGACAACATTAAAATGCAGGTGGTAAAGGTGAAATACCCACGCATGCTTCCACCCTCATTTGCCCCACTCTGGGCCCTTGAGCAAGCCACTTAACCCCCACCATCTGCCCCCCGGGAGCCCTAGATAGCAGCTCTCTGCTCCACACAGAGGGCTGTGGTAGCTCAGTGGTCTGTTGTGTCAGGAACGGGATCCGGTGTAAAATCAATTGCCAAATCTTCGGGTGAGTTAGTTTGCTATGGAAGAAGAGCAGTCGAAAGACGAATAAGGAGATTAAAGGGATCCACTTGAACTAGCCTTAGTCTCTAAAAGTGATATTTCAGATTTTTTTAATAAGATTCTGGGAAGGTTATGGAAACTAACAGTATATTAAAATGGCCGCGGTTCACTTTGGTCTTGGCTTTTATTAGACCCACAGTTAGTTCATGAATCAGGTCAGAGTTCAACTCTGGTTCTGTAAACTGCAGCTGTTAAAGTACTGGTAAGTGTCTAATTGTTCACACCCTCAGAAACCAGAAACCCCCCATGAAAGCTGCAGGAACTATCCCTAAAAGAACTTAAAGTGAGTTTGTGAAGACTCTTCATGAAGATAATTCTAACGCAATAGAATCAGCACATTGCAGATTCAACTGTTGGATACAGTTGAATTTACAGTTGAACTGGTTATTCTCTGATCTGATATATCTTCTTGCAATGTGGATGGCTGTAGCTGTAGTCCTGGTCATGAAAACATGCATGTTTCTCATTCCATAGCTTTTATCTCAACGTGCATGATGGAGTGTGTGTGCAAATCTATGACGACTAAAGATTTCGACTCTGGGGGGGGGAGATTATTGCTTCTCTGACTCACCTGCAGAGGTGACTGAAGCTCATTTTTAGGGTCCGACTTTGAATCGGCTTCAGTTTAAAAAGTGATTGTTCCTGAAAATGACCCGTTCGTTCAATATCTTCAAATGACACCGTTTCAAGCATGTGCGTGTGTCAGGAACCCTCAAAAGACAAAGTTCTACAGATATCCATTGCAACAAAGGTCCTCACATGAGATGATTGACACCTACCTCTCCACACACTCTCCCACCCTGCACGGCCTGCGTGATGCTCACGTGCGTTTGAGCTGGGAGGCTGAACTGCTCTGAGAGCACACGTTCTAATAGATCTAATGTGTTTTTGAACTTCAGCATCAGTGCCGCACTCGCATGAAGATGAACATCTCTGCAGTGCTTTCTGCAACCATTCAGTTTCATCAGCTCCTTGATCCCAGCTGTGTGTCTGATCATTCATCTCCTCATATTTGCGGCTCCTCCGACTTCCCCCTGCACGCTGCAGGTTTACGTTTGGTCTGCATTGCTTCAGCTGAACGAAACAAGAATCCATCGAAAATAGATTTGTGAACGTTGCTGAAGTTGATTTGCTCATTTCGCCGCCTGTAGCCGTGAAGCGAAGCAACATTGGTGGTTTCTGTTCGGCGTGTTGTCAACATGCTAATGAAGGCGTTAAAATAACAGAGCGTGATTTGCATGCGGGTGCGAGTGTGTGCGCAGGGATCACGAAGGTGTGCGTTGGTGTTTGTTTAAACAGTTGATGGTGCGACTGGCAGGGGGGGGGGAGCAGCGTGCAGGCGGATTTGAACCTGCGCCTCGGCCTCATTAGGCCTGCCTTCGTTGCCATGGTTGTCTATTAGAGCAGCGGAGATTAAAGACTCATTTACATGTGAAAGAGGAGAGGGAGAGAGAGCGAGCGGGAGCACAAACTAGTGCTCTCGACTCGCTCGAGTGAAGAGGGTCACACGGCCCTCAGGCCAATGTTTGCAGAGGCTTTAGCCAAACGTTTCAGCTTTTAACGCTCATCTGTGCAAGACTTTCAGATTCTTACACCAACCATCACCTTCTCCGTATTAGTTTTAAGGCTGCTGAGCACGCTGAGCCGACTTCTAACCAGTATGAGAAAATGCTTGTGTGGCTTTGAGGTTTG
Source organism: Hypsolebias longignatus (assembly GCA_031762435.1). NCBI lineage: Eukaryota > Metazoa > Chordata > Actinopteri > Cyprinodontiformes > Rivulidae > Hypsolebias > Hypsolebias longignatus. Next base: position 17,104,899 of record JARVGV010000412.1, on the reverse strand, counting down.
AGAGTCTCATCCTGTAATTTGCAGCATGTGAACTATTTTGCTTCTCCTCGTGCTTCCTGTCTGTCTGCAGCCTCGAATAAGAGCCGAAGTCTTCATAAATATAAATATTGTAAACACGCTGCAGGTTGGATGTAAACCTTTGTGCAATTAATTAAAAAAATAAAGACAACTTCCTGACTTTATTAGGTTTAAACAACAAACATTGCACTGAAACGTTGTGCATTTGAAGATGTGCAGACCAAATGTCTCATTTGTTTCTTGTTGTCTGCTGTTGTTGGCAGCGACTGCAACACTCACATCAGGACCACTTTTACAATAAACGAGTGGAATCAAAAATGCCCAAATGTATGTTTTAAATTTTCCTCCCCCTAAAGAAGTTGCATCTCTGATGAATGAACTACGTTCATGGATTTTGTAGCAATGTTGAGGCATTTCGGTAAATTTTTTGCATTTATGTAATTTTCTTTAGTTCGTTTTGTTGTTGTCGCGTTGCTCCTTGTGTTTTCAATCGTGACTGCTTGTGTTCAGTTTAATTTCATTCGTGTCCCCCTGTCCAGCTCTGTCCCCTGTAGTCATTAGTCTCACCTGTCTCCTCTTACCTCATCACCCCATCCCATTTAAGCTCCTTCTCCTCGTTTGTCTGCGGCGTAGCGTTGAGTTTCACGCCCCGTCCAGCTCTCCTCCACGTGTCGTTTGCTGCCTCGCCAGCCTTTTGTCTCGTTCTGTTCATAATAAATAAATAAATGGTTTCAGTTTTCATTTGAGCTCCTTGGGTTGGTCGGCATCGTCCATCTCCTTCAAACACAGTTAGGTAATTGAATAAAAGGTTGCAGGTCACCAATTTATTCTTAATTTTTCCTTTAAAAGATGCAGATCCATAGATTTCTGGGACAAAGAACAGCATGGGTGTCTTTGATGGACTGATTTGTATTTTGCAACATTCTAATCTGAATTTTTTTTAAAATTATTATATGAGCTATATAACACTGAGAGGGCTGTCGTTGTTTAATTTAGGGCGAACTTTGTTGAAAAGTTGTTCTGCATTAAAGTGTATTTGTGAACTGCACTGTGTGGAGAGACAGCTGGAAGTTTTGCATAATGCATGTGGACCAACATCTGGCACCTGTCACAGCTGATCCTCTATAGAAGAGGAAGAGAAACGGTGGGAAACAACACTAATATTTAAAGGAATGGTCCAGTTCCGCATGGAGAATAACTGAGCTAAAGTTTAGCTGCTATATTGTGAAACGACTTCACCGTCGCAAATGTCCAGTTCATGCAAATCCCTTTTCACCTAAGTAAATTTAAAGTAGCATGACGTTGGAGAGGGGAAACAATATTTGGAGTAAATAAAACATGAAGTACTATGTTGCCATAGCAGCGCAGGTTCTTGTTCTGCGAGGTGAACTTAAGAACTTAATGCATGTAATCACTGAAGCTGCTCATGGGAGACATGACTCACCTCCTCCTCTCTCTCTCCGTGTCTTTAATGTTCATCATGAACCAGAGCAGGAAAGTGGAGCACTCCGTTTCACTCTGACTCACTCCACCGTGGTGGTTTTGACCAAAACAAGCCACAAGATCAGCCCGTTGGCCCGTGCACTCACGCTGCAGCACTGAACCGTGAACGTTCAACCAACAACCGCCAAAAAAAACCTTTTCAAAAAGAGGTACCGGTAGATATTGGCTGACAAAGATGAAGTGCAGATATGTGATCATGTGATGGAAAAAAAAAACGCACTCCTATTCCAGACTCCAAATAAGCCGAGTCTGTGGGCCACAGGCAGCAGCAGACACCAAGGAGAGGAGCTTCTCTATGAATATTAATATGTGGTATGGGGGTGGTGGAGGTGCAGGATGGGGAACCAAAGCTCTCTCCAAATCCTTTTGCAGATAAACCGAGAGGGGAAGAGAGATGATTACATGCATGGTTTTTCACACGGCTCCCCAAATCTCATTTTCTGTAGTGCATTTTAATGGGATCCCCGCACACCCCTCAGCCGGCTAAGTCTCTGGATGCCGTCATTAGGAGTTGCTTTAAAAAAAAAAATTAGCCCTTTTGAATTTTTTATGCAGCGAGCCACAGCATGGTCTTGTCACGGTTTTGATGCGAGCAAAAAAAGCGGGCCCTGCCGACCTTTTGTCTTTGTAATGTGCCGTATGTATCACTGTCATTTAAATGTGGCCTTACACAATGGAGGGATGTGAGAGATGGATGAGACGGGGTGCTGAAGTAGGAATCAAAGTCCTTCTCTGTGGCGGATGATGGAGGAGGTCACCGTGTGGAGGGTGGGGGTGTGTTTGGACATATGTGTGACACAAGAACATGACAGAAAATTAGCTGAGATGAAGAAGAATCACCTCGTGTTCGAAGGCGTTCTTGATGAATTCGGTTCCACTCAACACGTGGGGAGAGGAAACACAAGAACGAACCTTTGATCTGATGATTTCCTTCGACACAATTCACAGTTTTGAAATCCGACACGCTAATATTGATCTCCATCTGGTCTCTGCCCACCTCCTGTTTAATGCTGATAGCCATCAGGGTGACCCGAGCACACACAGGGGACTATTTAATTACACTCGTTCTCCTCACGCCCATCAATAATCCAAGCCGTGCAATCATTCATGTGGCCATTCTGATCAATACTATCATGAGAACTGCAGCCAAACTGGACCTCAACGAGGTATCATCATCATTACATGTTTTTTCTTTTTTTTTTTTTTTTTTAATTGGGAGTTCTCTGCTGTCTGTCTGTTGTTTAAACAGGATGTTCATTAGCTGCACAAATACTTAAAGCACGGGATCGGAAATCAAAAAACTGTCTTTGATTTGAGCAACAAAACAGAAAATGAAATGTTAGTCAGGCTGAGTTGAGTGCAAAGGCTTTAGGCCACACCAAACAGTTTTGTAGAAGCCGAAATCGAAAGAAAAACTTCCTATTACCGTATTTTCCACCATACAACTGCCATATAAGTCGCATCAGTTCAAATAAGTCTAATAAAGTGGAAAAATCCATAAATATGTCGCTTCGCCGTATATGTCGCTTCTATTATGTGTCACCGCTGACAACCCGTAAATGTGGGCCGGTGTTTAGCCAAAAATCAACTGACTGCCAAATGGTGGCCGCGGGAGCGTGCACGGGAGGACTTCAACAAGAACTTAACAAGATTAACACTTCAAAACAATTATTTGTTTGCTCGACATTATAACAAAAGTGTGTCTCAGTTGAACTTTTACTTAATCTCACTGACAGAAGTTTTTGTGTCATGGTCGAGAACAATGTATCCATTTCAATGTCTCTCTCCTGCGGGGTCCCACAGGGCTCTATTCTTGGTCCACTTCTCTTCACGCTGTACATGCTCCCGCTGGGATC